>OX393568.1:25109392-25111892 GCA_947652115.1 Blastomussa wellsi | reverse complement strand
AATCCATCCAGCTGTATAAGTGCAAAAACATTAACCTTCAAATTGCCAGAAAAAGGTGCTCAAGGTCATTTGTGGAAGAATCACTCGTACTAAAACTGGGCAGAAATTCCCCTCGGCAAACAGGGCTAGCTGGCAAACCATGTATGCAGGCTGCAATGCGGGGCTGAAAATCACATTGGCAAACCAAGACTAGCCCAGCTTATGTAATCAGGCCATTAAATAAGTTCAATTGATCTTTATAGAATGTACATGTACAGGTGTAAATAGGCAAAGCCTTGTGCCTGGTGACCCATACTGCTGGAACTTATCATGGTTTCTGTAGCATTAAGCAGCTAGAAATATTTCTACTCCTCCCTGGATGAGATGCTAGTCCATCGCAGGGTTCAGTTAGCCCCCAGAATTATTTTGCTGGTACCCAATTACATGTATACACCTGGGTGAAGAGAGGCAATGTGAGAGTAGAGTGTCTTGCCCAAGAACACGATGCACTGTGCCCCGGCGAGGACTCAAGCCCAGTGCACTAACCATTAGACCACCGCACCTCCCAGAACTTGAGGACTGTACTGGGAATATAATGGCTGGGGTAAAGCAGTGACCAATGAAAACGAACAAGGACCAATATTTCCAATGGTACATGGCACAAACAAGCCAGCTTAGACTTGTACAGTAGCAGCTTTAATGTGGGCCATCATCATGACACTTGTATGGCACTTTCAAATGTTTGATTTACCAGCTTCAAAAGACAAAACATTCCTTGCTTATGACTGTTTCCATGGAAATATACACAGTTATCCTGAAAATTATTATTAATAATTCAAGGTTTTACTTACCAAGAAACAAACGCCAAAGGTCAATAAACTAACCAAAAAAGATGGTCCCATATCATTAAACTGATATCGTGATCCCTAAAAGAATAAACAGCGTTAAAACACACCAATCTAGACAATGCCTACTGTATATACCGGTGGTTAGAAACTCGTCAAGTGATGTTAAGTACATCAGTAACAATTATATATCCTCGAAAAGTTACTCAAACAAGCACTTCTGCTGCGAGATCGACGTAGTAGTAAAAGTAATTATAAGCTTTTTTACACGACTATTAAATTGCATCTATTTTAATTCTCTTTGTAGTAATTGCTTTGCATTGCTTGCATAAGGCGTCACGAACGTTCGACTGAAAAGAACATGACAAAACACCAGAAACCCACTTAGCAGCGCGCAGCGTATTACCTGGGAATCCAGAGGGAAAGGACAGCCTTCCAAATAGATGTATAGGCCACTTACTCTCACACTACTCCATACAATATTTTACATCTTATCCATTTACAGAATCTTGAGGAACTACAGCGAACGCAATATTATGTATGATTTCTCGCACTCAAAAATAGAAAGTAGTACGTCACTAATATCACCTCCAGGGGGCCTCCAGGGTCTTCCGGAAGAGTGATCGCCTGGGCCTGATGATTCCGCGCGAGCATCCCGCGAGCTTACCCGCGAGTTAACCCGCGAGCCGCGAGCATTCATTGCCTGATTTTCAAGCCGTGGGGGGACAAGGTGCGAGTCAGCAAATTATGGGATTTGCAGGATTATAGTCAGAAAAGTGCACACCAAGCTTTACAAAATCCCAAGTTTGATGTCGATTCTTGCCTTGTTTCCTTATTTAATACTGCAAATCTTGCTTTTGATTTTTTAGGTTTCTACTTTGACTTAAAAAATCGATTCGGTTTATTTTGTGCTATTTTTGATTTCTCTTTTTACAAAAATCTGTTTGATTTATTTTGTTTCATTTTTGACTTCCCGAGTGAGTTTTGGATTTCAAAATTTATCCGTTTGATTTCCGAAATGAGATTTTGATTTCTAAAATTTATCCGTTTGATTTCTGAAATAAGTTTTTGATTTCCAAAATTTATCCGTTTGATTTCTGAAATGAGTTTATGATTTCCAAAATTTATCCGTTTGATTTCTGAAATCAATGTTTGATTTAAAAAATTTATCCGTTTGATTTCTGAAATCAGTTTTTGATTTCCAAAATGTATCCGTTTGATTTCTGAAATCAGTTTATGATTTCCAAAATTTATCCGTTTGATTTCTGAAATCAGTTTTTGATTTAAAAAATTTATCCGTTTGATTTCTGAAATCAATTTTTGATTTCCAAGCTTTATCCGTTTGATTTCTGAAATCAGTTTATGATTTCCAAAATTTATCCGTTTGATTTCTAAAATCAATTTTTGATTTAAAAAATTTATCCGTTTGATTTCTGAAATCAGTTTTTGTTTTCCAAAATGTATCCGTTTAATTTCTGAAATCAGTTTATGATTTCCAAAATTTATCCGTTTGATTTCTGAAATCAGTTTTTGATTTAAAAAATTTATCCGTTTGATTTCTGAAATCAGTTTTTGATTCCAAAATTTATCCGTTTGATTCGGCAGCACTTTTCCACGGGTGTTACAGCAACCATTTTATTTAATGTCGTAAATGTTCAGTGTTGCAATGAATTTAG
>OX393568.1:25079392-25104392 GCA_947652115.1 Blastomussa wellsi | reverse complement strand
AAGACTGGAATTATTTTTTCCTAGCAATTCACAGCCATCTTTAAGCCACTGAAACAATAACCTGTTGGTTCCTTGCACCTTGACCTTGAATTCCACTCTTGAACCTTCTTTCTGTTTTTGAGATTTAGGCTGCTTGTCAATCATTATAGGTTCTGCAAACAACATTTTGTAGCTTTCATTACCAAAAATCAAAATATCCCCATTCCAGTGAAAACCTTTGCTGCACTGTACACTGTCTATTGTGCAAGCAAGCTCTCCCAAAACTCAAATGTTTCCAGGGAGGGGAGGCAGGGGAGAAGGGGGGATTTTAGTTAGGAGAGGGAGAGGCATATTAATCTACATTTCTTAATTTTTAACAAGTACTGTGGTATAATACTTACCATGCAACTCATCTGGATCCTAGAAGGGGCAAAAATTACTGCCATTAGTTTCTGTTGGACTTGAATACAAATCAACCAAAGAACTATTTACAACTTGTGTATAAACATTTGCACAGTCAGTTGGGCAAAGAAATACATGTATTTGGCTGAAACAAACAACTCTTGTTTCGTTCAGGTCATAGCCACAAAACAGCTTTAATTTTAAACTGTATGACTCACAATAAAAACAAGACACTCAATTCAAAACTGGTCTATACAAGAAATAACAACTAAGGATAATTGCAAACTTAAACTGCTAAAATGGCTAACTTGAGTGCCAACAAGAATATACTTACCTCTTACATGTATATTATATATTTTTATATATGTGTATTTGTCATATATGCATTATATAATATTTTCATTGCAAACTAAAGCAAGTTGAGAAAGTTATAAGAAAAATTTCTTTCATACCTCTTCTAAAAGAGAATCATCTCTTTCAGACAATTTCCGTTTCAGCTTCTCAAAGCTCAATGTTGAGCTACTGCGCCTCCTGAAACCAACCTCTCCATCTCCTGATAAATTAATATTTTTGATAGTTAGACATGAGCTACGCACAGTAGAACCCTACCTTACGATCACCTTGTTAATACCGTCAATTGTTTTGGTCCTGGCGAGATGCCCATACATTTCCTTATAATAAAACCCCACCTCGATTATATGACCAACAGCCATATTCTAAAATCCCAACCCATATAATCCTTTAGAATTTTACCCTGTTAATACGGCCACTTGAACAAGATACACAGTGGCGGATCCAGAATTCTTTCCGGGGGGGGGGAAGGGGTGCTTTCGTCTTTTGAGAAGGATAATGTACAGCCAAGTCTGTTCTTGCTTAAATTTTAGTATCTTATATAGTTATGTCCATCAAACTTTCCATGGTTAATACTGTATACACAGATTTAATATTCTGCTTTCTTTATGTCTATGAAGTGAATTTTTTTGTGTTTTGTTTTAAAATTTACTTTGTGAAATATGTGATTCCAGAGTTTGAGACCTCAGAGATTAAAAGTAACGATTTTACAAGCCTTCAAAGTTGAGCATTTTGCCCTCCAAAAATGATCAGGGCAATGGGTAGGAAAATACCACGGCATGACGTCACTTTAGTGCCAAACTTTTGTGTGATTATGTGAGAAACATGTCATGCAATTCAGAAATGGGCGATTTGTCAGAAAGATCCAGCAGCGCCGAGGAAATAGAAACTGAGAACGATTGTGAGAACGATTTTTGGCAACCAAATGACATCAGAGGTTGTCGCCCCGTGGTATTTCGACTGCACAACTGAAATACCATTTTTGAGGGCAAAATGGCTCAACTTTGAACGCTTGTAAAAATCGTTACTTTTAATGCCAGATGTCGCAAGCTTTGGAATCGCGTATTTCACAAGGTAAATTTTAAAACTAACTACAAAACCAATTCACTTCAATGGCACTTTAAAGAATTTTGAGTTGTTTAGAGGTTTGAATGCATGTCAGTTACTATGCCACCCCGCCAAATTTTTAGGGCCTGTTGGTGACCATATTAATGGGGTTCCACTACCTGATCTACAACACTCCACCATTCACTTCCACTTCATCAAGACAAAGCCGCAAAGCTAACTAAAGGTGGGTTATCATGTTAGTTCCTAGTAAGCATAAATTATCTAGGGACAAATAGTATATAATTGCATACCATTTCCCCATTTACAGGCCCATTGTAACTTTTGCCTGGTTTAAATGGTAAAAACACTGCAGGCTCTGTAATAATTATTACCACTCCTCTACCAGGCCACCATACATGTATGCCAGTTGCCAAAAATTCCAAAAAAAACCCAATGTGTTAAAAACAATTATGGTACTTATAGTGTACAATAATAATTATTAAGGGAATATCTACATGTATACTTACTACTGTTTTGTGAATCTTGGCTGTTCTGTCGATTCAAAGGGGGCTTGACACTCTTTTCAACAGCCACCAATTTCCCAATTTTATCATTAGCTTGGTTCGCAGGAGTAGCAGCAGGTTCACCATGCTTTTGCTCTAAAATGACAGAGTCAACTACTATTTGAAAGAAAGTAAAAAAAAAAGAAACAACAAAAACTAAAGAGAGTGAACATCATCAATTTTCACAGAAGCAATTCAAGGTTTTTGAAAAGGTCAATGCAGGCCGAACTTAATTCAAGGCTTTTTTCAAAATAATTTGCCTCTAAAGCCCAACCTCTCACTCTTGTTTTTGCTGAAACTCACATGCACTCTCACTGATTCTCATATGCTCTCATCGACTTTGAATGCCTCAAATTTTCCATGAGCTGGGCTGTTTAGAATAATTGAACAAAACTCTCATCCTTGTTTGGTCAGCCTGCGCCTTATGTTTGCTGGATTCTAGACTTTCTGTAACCCACTGACACCTGTGCCGCCTGTGACCGACATTGACCTTTGTTCCACTTCTGATGTCATTAGCTTTGACCAAAATAGGTATCACTTTAACTGAAGTAGAGCTTTCCAGTGATATCTGAATGATAGCGACTGGGTTAACAGAGCTCAAAATGCATAAAAAAAGATAAGAAAAACTGATCGAAAATCTCTGTGAGCCCAACTGAATTATTTGAAACAGAATTGTTCACCCGGATTTGGTTTAATAAATGTTCCATCCGTTCGGTACTTTTAACTTGTTTGATTACTACAAAAGACTACAGAACTCGTTCTTGAAAAACAAACATGGCTGGCCTGAAAACCTTGTGGTTGAAAAAACGAATCAATGTCCACAACGTCACTAGTACTTAGTCCTTCAGAGCAGAAATGTGCCTTGATTTCTCGGCATACAGACGTATAATCAGTAAAACAAATCATTTGGTGAGAAAATTAAGCCACTTCCAGATCAACAAACTTCTGATTCCTTCCGATCGAACCTCACTAGGAACCTGTTTGAGCCTCATGTACAGTCAATCAGCGCAATGGGTATCTGTCATAACTTTATATCCACCTGCTCCTAATGATGCTAAGTCCGGTTTATATATCGGAACATTTCTGAAGTTTTCTTTCCAATTCTCTTCTTGTTTCCTTTTTTCTTTTTCTTCCTGGGGTGTTAATAAATGCTTTGTGTTTGTTTGAAAAGTGAAAGTAGTGGATTTTTTACAGCTTTATATATCAAAATGGATTTAATTGTTGAGAGTTTATAAGACACTTATGCTAAACACGGAAAAGAAACATCACTTCGTCCCTTTTGAGATACTCGACATCCTCTCAAGTACAACTCGAGTACAGAATTCACTATTGTCAGCTGTACACAGATGCCAAGCAGGATTCAAATAATGTTCACAACACATTGACCAACCTAGCTCCTATACTCCTGAATCAGTCGTAAAAAAGAGAGGAAAAATAATTGAGAAAAATGAAAAGCCTAAAGAGGTGGGCCACTTTCTCACCCAAAAACTTTGAAAAGTTTGATTTGTGCACATGCCTGAGCGAAAATTTCGTTACATGCGATGCTAGTGGAAAACATGCATTTTGTTGAAAATGCAGTTTAGAGTGATTTGAAGCAGATTTAGCCCATAACTGTACAGAAAATGTTGAAAATGTCTAAAAACGTGTTTTTTTTTTTTTCAAAAATCTCCAGGTGTCAATGGGTTAAGTCTCAAACAACTATATTTTTTTTATTTAAAAGTAGAATCCCACTTACCAAGAACTGATTTGTCAAGACCAAGATTATCTTTGGGATCTACATCCTTGCTGGTAAGTGTAAATTGTACTCTGGTGTCTGTGGACTTTGCTTGTGGATCTTTACTAGCATAATCATGCGGAGCTAAAACAAGTCACGCATGCACGTAGTTATTTCTTAATATGTACATGCAGTGATGGCGTGTAAGTTTGATTTATGATTATCTTCCATGAATCATATATATCACCGGTTTTCACTGTCACACTATCAAAACCTAAATTCAAAACAATTTAAAGTGCTACTACTATGAAATTTTCGATATTCATTTTTTTACATTTTCGTTAATAGTACGACTTTTTCAGGTATCTTGCCAAATTTCAGTCCATTACAAGAATTAGAAGTTGTCTTTTTTGGACTTTTATTTCCCAGAATTTATGGCCGCCATCAATTCTCCTTGTTCCATGATTTGGTTGAGAATTTTCTCAAAATACCACACGGGTTGAAATTATAATAACAATAAGTACAGAAAATTGCACGAGGTTAACGTCCAAACCTTTTACTCTTCTTTGTGCGATTTTCTGTACTAATTGTTATTATAATTTCAAACCGTGTGGTATTTTGAGAAAATGACGTCATTTTCTCAAATTCTCAACCAAGTCATGGAACAAGGAGAATTAATGGCGGCCGTAAATTCTCGGAAATAAAAGTCCAAAAAAGACAACTTCTAATGTTTGTAATGGACTGAATTTGGCAAGATACCTGAAAAAGTCGTACTATTAACGAAAATATAAAAAAATGGATATCGAAAATTTCATCGTAGTGGCACTTTAACTACAGAAGCTTAGAATTTCAGAGAGTGTAGATGATAAATAAATAAAAATTTCCTCCAAGTCTCAGGCCTGTGCAGTGTCCCATTTGTGAGTTATCAGCCGAAACGTTCCACACAAATTGACAAAGCTTAGTATGGAGACGCCATATTTGTGTCCTTCCGAGGGGCACAAATAGTTGAACTAGTTGATGTTAAATCATGGGGCCCATTTGCACTTCCACTGATCTCCTTTTTCCTGTCAATGCATCTCTGCTGGGTAATGCAACACTAAAAAGGTTACTTACATTTTGTTCCTGTTGATCTCTGGCTTGACTCTTGCATATTTTTCTTCCTGCGGTACAGGTATAATATGATTAGCAGTACCACAGCTACAAAAAAAACTACACTGCCTATCGTGGCAATGATGATTTTTGTTTTTGATGGACCACCATCTTTTGAAGCTTTAGTTCCAGTTGCATGACCAGTTGGTGTGATGGATGACAGACTCTGAGGACTACAATCCTTGTCTGACCTTGGATAGCAATGTTGCTTGGAAACATTAAAGCCTTGGTTTGCACATTCAGGCACTTCCTCATCCTTTCCATCAAAGCAGCAGTAGGAGCATTTCTGGCAGCTGTGAGTAGAGTCCTTCTTGGAATAGAAATATCCCTTCTCGCATGTTCCATTGCAACTCCTGTCAGATGTATTGGTGCATGGAGCAGCTATTATTTCATGCTTTGCACAATCCTGACAGTTGTGGCAAGGCGCAGAGTCAAATTCAGAAGAGAATGTTCCCGAAGGGCAGTCTTTGCATACAATGTTGGGTGGTTCTGTAACACGGCTGCCACAAGGAGGATGCAAACCACGTCCAGGTTGACAAGTACCGCAATTTAGACATCTCTTGAAGTGGTCATCTTTTGTGACAATGGTGTACTGACCTTGTTTACAAATACTTTCACATTGTACATGTAAAACCTAGCGAAAAACAAATAAAATGTTACACATTTAGTCAAAGATGTGATGTTGCTACACTGTGTATATATACATATTATTGTTTATTACTGTCAAGGCCACCAACCCAACCATTATTCCTTGTTTGTTTAAATGACTACAAATAAAGTGGCAGTGTCATTTTGTGACTGTATAATGCACTTATCAATTTTAAGCCAGGGGTGGGGGGTTGGGGTGAGGCTGGGTGGGGGATTTGACAGTAGTTATTGTCCAGCAGTGGGGTCTTTTGACCATTTTAGTGTCCTTTCTAGCAACATTTAAAATGCTCCACATATGCCTAGCCTGCTTCCCCCTCCCCCCTCCGGCTTAACATTGCTGTGCTGTGTTGTTTATGTGCTACAGTTTGTTTCGTTTGTGGCAAATCTGTCCATGACCTGGAAACCAGGCCATCTGATAGGGTGTGAAAAAAAAGTGACAAATTATGCAGAAATTTTCGGTAATATTATGCGGACAAATGTGTTGATTATGTGGAAAAAATGCTGGATTATGCGGAAATTTAAAAACAAAAAATAAATAAATAAATAGATAAATAATAAATAATTGGGACTTTCCAACGAATTTCAATGTATAACTGTACAACTGTTTTGTGACCATGCGACTGTTGCGATGAGTCTGGGTACTAGTTTTTGCTCGATCATGTTCATTCTCGTCCCCAGAGCCCCTTGTCCCTCTTAGCCAGCTGGGCCTGTGCACGAGGAACAAGTGGCTCTGGGAACACACGATTTGATTTGCTGAAATCAAACGAATCAAATTGAGTGTCCCCAGATCCACCTGTTCCTCATGCACAGGTCCAGCCGGCTAAGAGGGACAAGGGGCTCTGGGGACGAGAATGAACATGATCGAGCAAAAACTAGTACCCAGACTCATCGCAACAGTCGCATGGCATGCCTGGAGGTTAAAATCACACTCGAATCTCTCGTGAGTGAACTGGCGTGTTTTCGAGGATGCTTGGGTGAAAAACGGCTTCAAAATAATCGATCTCTTCACATTTTAAGTCCATGAGGATGGTGGGCAGTGGTTTCATCACTATTAGTTAGCAATTTTTTTCAATTATGTGGAAAAAAGCTAAAATTATGCGGAGGATGCAGACATGAGCGAATTATGTGGATCCGCACCACCGCATCCTATCAGATGCCCTGTGAAACTCAGTATTGGTAGCAGTAAATGAGAATAAGCTGAAAATTTTTAACTCACAATTCAAATGATTCTGTGGCCATTTCAATAATTAAAAATATTTAAAGGGTCATTATAATTACTAGTACTGTGGCAATATTCATTCACATTTGTTACTAAATATTGAACAGTCTATAATTGTCTGGACAAACGTAACGACTGCAAAATGCAAATTATTGAGTCATCAGCAAGGCTGTCTGTTAATGATCGTGTACTCCAAATAGCCGTCGGTCACTAACGATTTTACAAATCGCAATGGTTAATTAATTTACTCACCAAACAGCAAGTGAAGATCAACAAGTTGTATCCAAACACACTTGTTAGCTTCATATCCGTCAGTGATACCTAAGGTGGAAATCAAGAAGCTTTATAGCACTGACTATGGTCGGCAATGCAAATTATATAAAGACTTGCGCTGGTATCTACGTAGTAGTTAAGTTAAAGTTTGATTCTTTAATCACCAAGGATATACCGGTACTAGTTGTCCGTCACCCGCAGAACACCGTTCTATTTTAATACTATTTGTGTAATAACCTTACAAAGCAACCCAACTTGTGAAATCGAGAATCATTAATGTCATTCATCGAATTTCACGTAAAATTGTGAATTTAATTCTAGAACTTTGTTGCCGCGAAACACCGCAACTGCTCGCCAAATTAATGACTTGCAAAAACAAATTAATGCAGCTTACCTGAAGCACTAACAAAAAACAAAAGTGCCTTAACTGCACAGAGGGAGAGCAAACTCCCTTCAAACACTCCTACCTTTTATACATGCTACATTTTCAACTTGGAAGTTGCAACCGAATTTCGCTGAACTGGCGAAACGAAAAACCCCGTGACGCAGTGTTGAACGCAGTGCTACGTCATCACTTTCATCCCCAGCCTTCAAAAGTTCAGCCCCTGCACGGCGCGGTACGGCTGAACAATCACCGATCCGTACCTACTTCTTTTCCTTCTCTTTTTCAGCCTTTTCAAGAAAAAAGACTCTTGATCTCTCTGGCGTGTATAGCAAGCGCGTTATTTTAGAACTATCGTTCGGAATGCATAACGCCACCGGGGTCACGATAGATCCAATCCCAGAGGGATGGGATCTATACGTGACCGTACAGTTGGGATTGACTAATGTATTTTTCCAATATTTCGTTGGGCACGGCCTGACTTCTTCAGGGATTTGGATAGGGTATAGTTTTAACCCCTTAGTCCTGAACAGGGTACCTGTATAGGATTTGGATTGTGGGTCGTCCTAATAGAAGATTCAACGTTTACGTGACTGCCTTCGGGATACTTGGGTCATACTTGAACAACTAATGGTTTGCGTTTGATTGGTTGTCTAGGTAGCGCAATCAATAACTAAAAACCAAAGGAATTTCACATTACTCTTGACACTCTAATTCTGAAATTGCTCAAACCCACTTCTCGCGTGATCTCGCTTTCCGCTCACGCCAAAATTCCACGCTTGTCACGCAACCTAATTCGATTTCCGCCCCTCTCTGTCCTCTCTGGATGTCTCTTTTAGAATGACTAGTATTGTATCCTTTATATTTATTTAATTTTCGATCTTCTTCATTTCTTCCCATCTGTAATGTTGTTTGGTTCATTGTAACCTCGTTGTATTCCATTTGAAGTAAGCTATCACCCATTTTTAAAATTAAAAGAATTGTTACAAAATCCCATTAACTATTAACTTAGTTCAAAGTGTACCGTGTGAGTATCAACTATCAAATTTAGGATCAAATGTATCTAAAATTAACACCACGTCCTCGTTATCTGCGCTTGGAATATAAAGGCCTTCTTTTCTGGCATGAGCGAACAAAGTGAATTTCTACTGCATTTGTGTTAGGTAAGTTTTATATCTTCTCCGTGTTGGCAGTCTTGTCGATTAATCCAGGGTTACACTTGTAAGAATGACACTGTATCTTGCGACGACTGTTATGTTCTGCTCGGTCATGTTGGCGTCATTTTACGATCGACTGCATAAAGAGTAGGTTAATCGCTTATAAGATATTTTAGTTACAATTTATCTTTAATGTGGTGTGGAGGATACTCGACAAGTAGACAACGAGAAAGCGTACCAGGAGGAATTGGTAAAGTTTCTGAAGTCCACAGATCAACGACATCCCTGGACAGTTTTGTAATAATAACACAGTAGTTTTGGGAACGCTACAGGGGCTTCCGAAAACACAAGGCAATACAACAGAAAAGAGAGCTGCCTAAGCAATCATTTCATAATACAGCACACACGACCATAACTTCGTCCTGATGAGTTGAACCTGAGCGCGTCAGTTGTGATCGTTTATAAACAAAGAGAGAGGCGGGGGAGGGGAGAGGGGTGGATTGAGTAGGGTAACGGAAAGCGGCTGCGCGCGGAGGTGGAACCCCCTCCCCCCAAACAATGTTTGTTTTCGTCCATTGGGCGGTTTTTCAAACTGATACACATTTTTCCGCCAGAATATACGTGCAAGTTACGGCTTTTCGCCCGCTTCAGACGTCTCCTCCGCTGCTCGCGCCGCTTCGCCACTCAAATATACTGTACATACCATATTTTCTCGATTAGACGCTCCCGGCGTTTATTCAATTTAGTTTTATAAAACTCGTCCTTCTCGATCTTGCTTTCATTCGGAGCCGGGCGTATAAACGAGAAAAAACGGTATTTCCAAAAGCACGAACCTGTATACAGGCTAATGTGTGTTACGTTATTGATCTCTGTAGGATAGTCCGCCGAGCATGGCTCGATGGCACTGCAACTTATCGTCCACTTAGTTTTTCTGTGTTGAAGTTATGCGCTGCCCTCGATGGTTACTTCTTGCTGTTTGGAATACATTACTCACGTGTAGCGTGTTCTCAAACACCAGGGCAGGTATGTTTATCGAACAGCCATCTTGCCAAAAGGCCTTACTCATGCGACCGTTCCCAGGGATTTGTCAGGGAGTCCGATCTCGCGACGTCATTTAAGGGACCATGCCTAATATGCAATTCACGTTTTATTTAAAGGAGCTATGCCACGAATGACACAAGTTTAGAAATCTTCCTCATTCAAAGACATCCTTGTTTCTTCGCAGTTTCTTTTTGTCTCTTTGGTGTTTTCTACCTTGGGAAATCATTATTTCAAGATTTCCTTTGATTTGAAGGTAATTTTACACATTACCAAAGATGACTTTATTCATGGTCAATAAGCGCTTTTACACTAGCTAGCATAGGCGCACGGGCCGCGGGGTGGGGGGGGGGGAGAAATTCTGGCAACTGGGGAGAATGGTTCACCGCACACCCTGGAAAATACAGTCGCCTTTCTTCAACTATGGCACTTTTCACTCTTTAGAGAGATCAGCTAGAACGCTGATTAACATTTTATTGTGTATTAGTACAAGTGCCACGCAGCTGACAGATTTTTCTCCACCAATTTCTTACGAATACAGCCGCCTTTCTTCGCTTGGCTTGGCGTTTCGCGAGAAACGGCCGGGAGCGAAGAAGACGTCTGTATTCGCAGGCTATAAACTAGCCTGAAGTCTTTTGTTTCTGTGTTGTCGTTCAAAAAGAAGAAAATGCAAAGAAAATATCTCAACACCTACTTGCGACTTTTTGTTCTTCAAAGTAGAAAAGGCCAGCGTTGCAATTATTTCATTACGGCACGCTTGCTGTTGGAGATCACACCAAATGGATTACACTTACTTCCGTTTCTGGCTATTATTTTATTTTTGTTTAGATGCAGATGAATGCAGTAGTAGCCCTTGTCACTCCAATGCTTTCTGCGTCCACAACACGTCAAACTCGTTTAGTTGCATCTGCAAGAAAGGTTTCAGCGGCAACGGACGTGATTGCAGTGATATAGACGAATGTGCCTTGAACTCTCACCAATGCAACATTTCTGCGAATTGCTTCAACACGCCTGGCTCATACAGATGTAACTGTTCAGCGGGTTTTGTCGGGAATGACAGTTTCTGCCTGGATGTTGATGAGTGTGGAATGGATTCATTCGACTGTCATACGCATGCCTCTTGCTATAACACTGCTGGCTCTTATAACTGCAGTTGTAAACATGGTTACCATGGTAACGGATATAACTGCACTGACATCGACGAATGCTCGCTGAGGAATGACAGCTGTCACTCGAATGCAAGCTGCTTGAATTTTCCAGGATCGTTCAATTGCACTTGCAAAACAGGTTTTACCGGAAATGGATCCAGCTGTGAAGATATCGACGAGTGCTTAGTTGGCGCGAATTTAGGTTTAACCAGAAATGGATCAAACTGTACAGAAATCAATAAATGTCACCAAGAAACTGCAAATTGCCATCGCCAAGCTGTTTGCTCAAATACGATTGGTTCCTTCGTCTGCACCTGTAAATCAGGTTTTACAGGGAATGGAATTGATTGCGTTGACGTCAACGAATGTGATCTTGGAGTAAATAATTGTCATATCAAGGCTGCTTGCGTCAACTCAAACGGCTCACACAGCTGCATTTGCCGAACAGGGTACACAGGAGATGGCCGAGAATGTCTTGATATCAATGAATGCGCTCTAGGTGTTTACCCATGTGGTGAAAATGCCACATGTCGGAACACATTAGGATCTTTTAAATGCGAGTGCGTTGAGGGTTTCCATGGAGATGGGCTCGACTGTAAACTTGCTAACAGCTGCCTCTCAGATGTGGACTGCCACACGAACGCACTTTGTACAGAATTAAACGGATCCTTGGTCTGCCAGTGCCAGAATGGCTTCTTTGGTGATGGTTACGACTGTGCAGGTAAGTCTGATAAGTCTGCTCCAATGGGAGCGTGTTTCAGGGAGCGTGTTTGTGTGAGTCTGTTTGTAGTTGTATTCCTGAGCTCCTTCACCCGTTATGGATTGATGAAAGGGATTCGACAGTCCTTATTCCCTCCCCCCAGTCCCACTGAATGAGTCGTGCATGTTTTCCTCCTCTAGCCTTGATAACTTGATTCAAGATAGAAGCTCAGTTGAATTCGATATTACTAGATAAGGCTATTTCTTCAGTTTGGGCGCTAATAAACCTCAGGTTAGAAATGACGATGGTATGGTTTAAGCCTGGTGATTCAAGTGAATGCAGGGCCGGGTAGGCACGAACCTCGCCCACCCCCCACAGTTTTTCTGTCACGTATGAGCAGTTCCCGACATTTTAAACAGTAACAATATCTTAATAATTCTGGACGCAATCATTCCAGATAAACTTCAATATGCATTTCCAAATTCATGTTTTTACATTTACGTTAGGTGCTGCAAAATCCATGAGAATCGAAATGTTTATGCCCCACCCCACCCCCCAGTTCCTTAGGGCTTGCTACAGTCCTGGAAAGACGATGTTTTTTAGTTATTTTCCGAATATGCCTTAATGTGTCGTGACAAGCTTAGCTTAGGGAGACCCTTTATTAATGGGGGACATCCACCTAAAATATTTTCAAAAGTTCAAAAATGCAAAGTCGACATGGCAAAAGTTTGTTTATTGGAAAAATTCGCTATGTTGGTGCATTTTACTGTAAATAACAAATTAATGGCAACAAGTGAACGGCAACATCCGTGTAATCTGGGATCAAATGTGATTATTGAACGACCCGTGACATCACAGCGAAATAGCAGCTTCTAAAATGTCCAAAGTTTACCTGTGTTTCTCTATTCTTTCAACGCAGATAACTCCATGCCAAAGACAAACGAAGTTGCTGTGACGCCAGCTGAGCAAGAAGAAGTTATCATTGGTTCCGTGGTAGGAGTCGTAACACTTCTTCTTCTTGCAGGGGCTGTGTTAGTCTACAGGTAGGCAAAGTTGTTTCCTCGTTGGAAATGAATTTACTTAATTTGTCGTCGGATCTAAGAATCATTTTTTCGTCTTAGTTGCATAGATAGTGATTTGGCGAGCTAGAGGAAATAGAATAGTGCATTTTCTTTATTTTTGCTGATAATAAATTTTTCACAGGGCGCGAAAAGGTTGCTTTTACGTTTGCAGTCAAATGTGTGTGTAATCACGGTTCCCTTGCTTACTTGCTGTTATGTGCATGCGCGTACAAGTAGAGCGCGAACGTTTAATGTATTACTAATAGAACCCCGCGGACACGATTAAGACTTCATAGAAAATTCTTCATAATTGTAAAGCTTAATTTCTTTTCGTTTTGCATATTTTGTAGATTTAAACGGAAAATCAATAGCAAGCCATTAGTCCGCCACGCCAGCACAGTAATGAGTCAAATCGACGCGATTATGCTGGAAGAACAAACAGGGAAAGCCCTCGATTGCGTGTCAGTGAGATCATCGCGTTTCTCCATCCCCAGTCTGCATCTATCAAGTATGAATCTTAACTGGACACGGAAAGAAGACTCGCAGTTATGACGCCACTCGGAGAACCCGCTCCGAGGATAGCCTAGGAATTCACACGACATTCCAGTGTTTATAGGCTTTTTTACAAATATACAACAAGTACGCGGAAGCGTACGTGCGATGAATGGATGTGCTGCCACTTTCTTGTTCGTGCTTGTATTTGCCTTTGTTGTCACTGTTTGCAGTGAAGCAAGCACAATTGCAAGCAGATCTGTCTCTTACGTCATCTTCACCCTTGAATGTGCCTGCGTGGCTTACGTAGCAATGTTGTGCGTTAGCATGTGCATGTGTGTAAACATTTCTTCCGTTTGCGTTAGCGCTCACTATACATGTATGTCCCAGGCTTTATGAGATGAAAATTGCAGAGGTAATTTTTGTCGGTTACGATGCAATTTTTAATATACCAGTGCCAAGAGGACTAATGTTGGTATGATTTGAAAGAGTTTTATATTACGGTAGTTGTTTATAGACCTAAGGAAATGACATTCACTTCGTATTAACAGGGAGATTTCATCGGAAGTTATATTCGACTGTTTTGAAAAGATTTGGGGAATCCCCTCACTGTATTCGCTGTCGTTTCGACGTTCAACTGTCCAGCCAAAAAACTCCAAATCGGATCGGAGCTAGTCAAGTTTAGTCGTCAAATTCTTATTTTGTTATAATCTTTCTCGCTAGCGAGGTGCAGCCGTATAAATTATTGGGTCATTTCTGAAACGCACGTTAAATTTCACTTGCAATAGTATTTAAGTAATAGACCACAAGTTTCTATGGTTTATAAGCTGATAAACGACGCGGGATGTTGGCAGAACACGAGAAGAATTTGTAAATCACGAGCCGCAGGCTAGTGATTTACGAATTCTTCGAGTGTTCTTTCAACATCCCACGTGGTTTATCAGCCTATAAACCATAGAAACTTGTGATCTATTGCTTTTATATAATAATTCAGAAGACGCGCGATTTTTCCATGAGTTTACTGGCACAATAAACCATAGCTGATTGACCAATCAGAGCACGCGCATTGATTTGGTTATTACATAAAGAAAAATAGTTCATTAGTACCGCTGACCTGGAACGGTTTATGTATTATATTGTGTGATCAAGTCGTTTTTCAGTTTGAGATCATATCGATCAAACTGGGTGTAGCTACCATTTTGGAAAAGGACTGATTAAGACAAACTAAAAACGAGAAAAATACTTTACTAAAAGCTGCCTTAACTCCCACTCCTTCACTGTGTGTTATTAATTTTTATTGAATGTTTCCGCAAAGCAACATTTGATAAGTCGGAGGGGGTTGAACTAAAACCAACTACGATGTTAACATTAGAAGTACAGATATTATGTCAAGTGCCTTAACAAAATAAAGAGTTTTGTTGAAGATTATAGCTTACATTCAAGGCGCATGCAAAACGCCTGCGCACAGTACCCCTTGTCGGGATAAAAAGAAAGAATATAATATGGTTTTATCAACTGGGTTGATAATGTCAATTGGCCACCGTAAAGAGATTCAAGAGCTCTTTACGGTGGCCAATTCACATTATCAACCTAGTTGATAAAACCAAATTATATTGTTATACTTCCCACCGATGCAGCACCACAGTTTCTTTAGAAACTTATTCCCTCTAAAAAGAAAGAAGTTGTGGAGTGGATTGGACCAATCGCAGTCTGGGTGTCCATTTGTTGTTGGTCTCCTCCGCTCGCAGCTGGTTTCTTTTCTTTCGTCGTATTCCCCACCAGCGATCCTGTTTGTATGATTTATAAACCGCATGGCCTTGACTGTCTTGACGGAAGTTCAGTCCATCCTTCCCATCAATAAACAAGCCATAGACGACACTTCCTAATTACGGCTGATATTTTTGTTCGTTGATATATTGGACTGGGGTTGAGAACCAACAAAACACTAATTGAGCTTCCTCCCGAAACAGGCATTCTTAGTGCCGGCACCCCCGGTCACGTGATTGAGGACCTCATTAAGGATTGAGTATTGAGAAACACTCACGGAGTGCATTGCATGAAACAGTGTCGGTAAAATTTCCGCGAGAAGAAACACACAATAATTTGTTTCGTTTGTTTTACCCCGTGAACGTGATGACGATAGACCAGCTCTAGAAACCGAATGTTTAGATCCCCCGGTCGATCATTACTAATTAATTTTAATATTAATATGTCCTTCAATTTCTTGTGTACAGATAGGAATTGTTTTCGCGAGGTACCCTAGAGCATCTTCTTCATGCGGAAACGTCCTTCAATTAAGCTCTGACACTTCAATTAATTTCTGAGAACCAAATACAAAACTTTAGAACATTGTAGGATCATTGTAAAAGTGAACTTTAAACAACATATGTGGAGGTTATTATGCTTCGCCACAAAAGGAAAAAAGAAACGCTCTGGCACCCAGGGTATAGACAGTTATTCGCAAGAAGAATCAATATTTTTAAGAGGAAAGAGAATTCTCTTTCTTTACCCCTATTCAGTGGGCAAAAAAAGTAACTGACATTCACAGTTACAAACTGCTCTGAACTGGCGCTTGGTCTTTCTCAAAAGTCTACATATACAACGTTTAGTCCGTTTAGTTTCTCTCAGAACTTCGTTTTCTAGTAGTAAGAGAAAAGCAAATTCTGAATTGAGCATCTACCCATACTGATTTAAAGCTATTCGTGTGTAATGAGTAACACTTCAGTCCTTTCCTCTCAAGCAAATTATTCCTGGAAGGGACAAGTCACGCATGACCAGTAAAAGAGAATTTAACTTTATACTTCCGGTGGTGGGCTCATCGATTAAATGCGGTTAACAATGCTAAAATAAAAAAAAAAACGACCAAAAGATCACTGGAATCGAGTATTTTAAAGCAATATCTGGCTATCATAAAGTAATTTCTGCTCTTTGCTGTTGAAAGTAGGCTGTTGTTATCTGAAAATGCTGAAAATAATTATACGCGTTAGAGGAAGTCGATAATACACCGGAAGTAGTTCTCTACGAGGAAAATGCTTTGAAACTGGCCTGAAACACCTCTGTAACGCGTTTGAGAGCAGACTGTATTGCTTCAAGATGCTATACATAAATATGACTGCTATAAGAGCTAGAGTGAAGTTAGAATAAAAATCCCACTCGCTTTATTGCACTTCAAACAAAAGGCCTGTCATTATCTGAAAATCCAGGAACTTTCTGAAACTAAGTTTAACTCATGATAATGTACACGGCCTCCATGAGTGTTCCTTCTTTTACTTTCGAAAGCTTGTAACGTAAACACCCAAAACGGGAAGCAAATAGTTCGGCGGAGACTGCTATTGTATTTCATTTGGTTCAATCGCTTGGCAGAAGTAGCCAGTGTAGCGAATTCAGAACTCAATTTCACCTGATCTCGTGTTTGGAACACCGTGACCAAGTTTGCAAACCGACAATCCAGTACTCATGGAGAAAATTAGCATCTTCATTGTTTTTACACTCTCGCTGATCTTTCCTGTTGTAAGTACATTTTATTTAGGGAAATTCAATCTTGTAAAATCTTCTGTTAAGAAGGTATTCCAATATGTTCAGTGCCAATTTAGGTTTAACAACGAGGGGAAATTTTTAATGCGTATGCCGAAACGTAGTTTGGTTTTTATCCAACGTATAATGTTGCATTTAGCATAGGAGAATCGATTAGAGAAGCCCTTTGCTCACGGCAAAAATTATTATTAGCATTGGTTGTTTAAAACGTACGTACCACAGTATCAGATCTTCAACAGAAGTTAAAATGTGTCGTTCTCCTGTTGGTGCGGTTATTGAGATATTTTGAAACATCCGGAAAACAAAAAATGAGCTGGTCTGTTTAACAGATGGAATTTTGAATTTAGAAAAGCAAGGTTGGGTTTCAGTACAAAATAACTATTCTTATTTCAGTTGAAATTTTGTTTCTTACCTTAATTAATTTTTTTTTCAAATCAGTTCGTAATTTATCGTTGAAATCATTCGTCCACGCATTTCATGTTTATCTTCTTGGGAGAATCTGGTTATACGATCAGACAAGTCCTTTTTGTAGTTATTTTCAATATTCTTATGGCTTTGCTCGACCTCGTAGCGCGGATATGCTGAGGACACATAAAATAAGGATTATTTCGATCATAAGGATCTCTGCCGAGTTTTTTTTTAAGCATAACTAAGGCATTTATGTGTAGATACTGACAATTCATAGAGTCTTCGCACGATAACTGTACTCTTCGATGACCTCCAAATGACCTCCACTGAAACTGGAAATTTTTCATTGAATATAAACAGAAAAACAAGGATTAATTTCGTATTTCACTTAAAGTGTCTTTTTTCTTGATCTGTTTTTGTTAGACATACTTTTGGAATTTCGCAGGACTGGGCTGCAGGACCATATTTGATTATTTTTTTTTCTAATTTGTTGCCAAAGTCAGGCGTTCACATATATCTACGGTATGCTATTTGTCTTCAAGCATTTGATATCGTACTTTTTAGGAGAACCTGGTTATTCAACCAAACAATTTCTCACTGACTGATCAGCTAAACTTCTACGAGCTTCATTCAAGCTCAGTTGAAACCGAAATTTTTCATTGAATAATGAAAACCGACAAAACAGGAATTTCAGCATTTACGACTGGGGTGTGTTGGGGGGGGGGGCTGAGGCGGGAGCAACGCAACGAAGATCATTCGTGACTTCGAAGGGGTAAATATTACGGATTGCCGCAGAGTATCAGACCTTCCTTAGGGGAGGGGGAAGCTGGAGAGGCTTCCCCCGTACGTAACCTCCTTCTCCCCGAAAAGCCTGATGCTCAGAAAATAACACGTGACACTGGTTGGGTCTTTCAGCTTTGTTAGAGGTCAGGATTGTATCAACTGAAAATATATTGTCAGTGATTCAAGAGTAGAAGAACTCCTCTAAAATGAAAAGCACTTCAAAAACTATAACCGTAAGCAAATCCAGGAGTTTAAATTTTCGACCCGACTTCTATAAATAAATTCAAGTCGATCCACAGGACGACCATAACGAAGCTTTCTTGACATTTACATCCAATTTAGAGCATAAGACATTCATCCATGTGATATAAATACAAGTTAAATCGCGCATTTTAACATGTTTATATACAAATGAAAAGAACTGAACATAATTCGAGCAAAATGCATGGTCTCTGCAGATCTGGAGTCCCACATGTGAAAGCCCCGATATACGTCCATATTCTTCTAGCTTGCTATTAGCTAGCTGCATGAAAAAATAATGTTGGTGATCAGTTTGTATATTCTCATGAGCCATATTCCTTACTTTCTTTTGAAATTGTAAGGAGAGGCTAGCTGTTGATCTCTGTTCACTTGTTTGGTTATTGTCGTTACAGACTATCGGCCGTTTGTGCAGTGATGACAAGTACTTTAACGGACAAGGCAGCTGTGTACCGTGCCCATCCTGTCCCGCTGGACAACAGATTACAACTAACTGCGGGCGCAACAATAAAGGAGAATTGACGCGCAATGAATGCGAGTTTTGTCGGCTTGGCCAGACGTTTAAAAGCAAGGGCAGTAAAACTTGTGAACCCTGCCAGAGATGTAGGAACGGAAAAATAATGCAAGCACCATGTAATCGGACCAGTAACACTGTCTGTGAATGTCCCGAAGGGTAAGATCTGTGGCAACACCCCTGCCCTATCATTAATGACCAGTACCCCTTGGTCTGAAGTATGTAGGATTGAGGAGAGGTAATGCGGAAAAAATATATAGTGAAAGCAGCGCATGGTAAACCGTAGACTTGCCCCATGTCTCTTGTTAAGTAAAATCGCTTGGAAATCGCTCGCGGAAGACAGCGCGGGCCTCTCGAAGTTCCTTAGGACTTGCTGTGGCCCTGAGCAGGGTCTGCGGGAAGTTCGCTATCGTTGCTAACAAAAATTAAATATAAATTTAATTAAGGTTTTTATGTTACAGCCTTCTCCCCTGATCCTAGCTCAAGTCAGTCACTGAAAATCAGGGATCTGAAATACGTTATTATTGGCAATCGTTTCTGTTGTTGTTCAAGAATATCTTCTTTTGTTTTGTTATAGGACGTACTTAAAGTACGGAAAGTGTCTTCAAGTCTCGACCAAAGCACCTGTGATGTCACCAACAGCAACTACGATTACTGTAACGACGACCCGAGTGCCGACCCGAAGCGACGAGCCCAAGCTGAACGGAACACAAGAACCATCAGACACTGTGTTCGTCAAATCACCAGTAGTTAAACCCGAGAATGGTTTCAACGCTAAACAAAACGGTAAGGTACCGACAATTTCCATAACAAGCCAGCCACACCTACACCCCCTCCATCCAGAAATCTAAGTCCCCTCCCCTCCCCTCCAGGAATGAAAGACTATGGGCTATAACGTCTTCTTATTACGGAGTTCTTTGGCTCATCCAATCCCCAGCTACTTACAAGAGAAAAAAGCCTCTCCTTAGATGACTTTAAACAGAATTATGCGTCTATCATCGTCTGTTCCTTTCAGTGACTGCAAATAATTGGATAATATAAGCAGACGAGTCTTATAAAATTCGTCCAATCGTAATCGTTAAGCAGTGATGCACACACACAATTCAGTGGTTATTGTCCATTATGCTGTATTTGTGTTTGCACCGACTGGTAAAAATTAAATGAAGACTATCTGTTTCGAAAACAAATAATAATCAATACTTTTGTATTTTATTTGACAGAAAACCAAAATGGTCCTTTTCCTCAGCCTGGTTGGATTGTTTTGTTTTGTCTTTTGGGATTTTTGAGCATCACTGCTTTCGTATTTATATCGTGTCATAAACGAACACGCAAGCTTGTCAGCGGTTTCTGCTGCAGGACGTACCGTACTCTGTGGTCTGATTATGATGATCGCGAAGCTACTTCCGATTTGATGACGGTAGAAGGTCATTATGAGGAACAACAAGTGGTGCGTCCAGGAAGTGAGTGATGTCGTCGACAAGCAATGCTTTTTAATGTTATTTATTACTGTTACGAATAAGACAGTCATTAGTGTCCTTCAGATCACAGGCGTACGGGCATCTTCGGACTTGGTGGGGGGGGGGGGGGGGGCTGTAATCTCCCTGCCCGAAATGTGTTAGCATTGAACAGGTATGAGCGTTTTGCCCGAAAAATGTCGAAGATTTTCCAAACTGGGGGGGGGGGGGGGAATCGAGTATAAGTACGACTCCAAGGGCTATTCCGGCCTTAAGTATTCTCATGGGCACGATGAGGATGAGTGAGTGAGTGTGTTAATAAACTCTTTGGTTTGAAAGTAATTTAATGCATTACCAAAGGTGACTTTATCCCCTTTAAACAACAACAACAGCGACAAAAGGGAAAACAAAATAAAGTTCCTGGTGCTAGAATTTTTCAGGGAAGCGGGGACTCCCGTAAGAACGGGAAGGGATTGCCCGTCGGGGAATTTGTATAAAACACCGAAAGGAGACCATTTGGGCGTGGCTCAATTTTTTTTCCTCTGAGAGAAACCATTTCTCATGTCTGATTGGTGTAGACCGTGAACATAGCATGACAGTGCAACCCTAAACACTGTTATCTTTCCTAAACGTTGTAATTCGTGTAAGGATCAAGGAGACCAAAAACAGTAATTATACTCCCTAAGCGAGACGACGGGAAGCTCAGTTCCTTTCATATGAGAGCCCTCCCCTCTGAATTCTACCATGAAGACCTTATGTCATGGATGGACCAGAATCCTTTGATAGATAATAAATAACTTCAGCGATGTAATTTTCAGACTTTGCCACACCCATCCCTCCCTGGGAAGAACCAATGCCACCAACTATGAAACCGTCATCAACACCAGGTGAGCTGACTAGCAATGATGTCCAGTTCTTGCTCCTCTCTCTTTGTCATGTAACGCTACGCGGGGTCCAGAGCTGGACTAGTCGAATTTCTCCATACAGTATCCATACATTGTCAAGCATTCAGGTGATGATAATAATGAAATTATTATACCAACACGTGTCAATCAGTATGATCCACAAGAATCAGTTTTTAAACCTCATTTCTTAGTAGCTAGCTATCAAAGTAACTCAATCAGTCCATCATTTTAATTTTAATAGATTGAAAAATTTCATTCAAGACTTCTCTCCGTTGCTTCAGTTTGGTATGTTCAGATTGTAGTATTTTATACCTTTGACGTAGCCAATGGTTTTTCCTTTCTTGGTATAGAGCAAGTCTACCGCAGCTGCATGGCGAAGGACATCGACGATGAAAAGTTGCAGTGTGCTTGTACTCTAACTGCTTCAGGTAACTTACATATGTCCCATTTACTACCGACGCAATCCTTTAGCTTAAACTCGGTTAGAAAATGAAACCGTGTACACGGGGAAGCAGTTAAGGTTTTAAGGCACCTAGCTAGCTCATTATCATAGTGGTATACAAAATAACCATTTTAATATTTATATACAGATCCATCCATTGGCAAAATGGCCCTTAATACCTCGTCCTCCGCTGATTCAATCTCGGATGAACTGCAGTATTGTTATAAAGGGAAGTGTCAAGCAGCGCAGACTTCGACCCAAACAAGTCCCCCAAGTCCTTCCACCTCCTCGTCAGATAAATTTTCTTCGCGACCTCCCGACCAATGTCAATTGATAGCTCCTTGTGTGAATCTAACATCTCGTGGGGTATCACCTGATCATTCTTGTGCGAGGTCTCCATCCCCTTCATCCTCAACATGCGTGACACCTCGGGGACGGTCGCCTCTTCAACATTGCGTGACTATGTCTTCACCAAAACATTGTTGCGTGACGCCTTCAACTTCATCTTCATCTTCACCAGTCGTGACTCCTCGTAGGCAGGCTCCTGATCTTACCTGCGTGACGTCAACTTGCACGACTCCTCTCCGCGGGCGGTCACCTGATCCGTCATCCCTTTCAAGCGTCCAAATCCAACTTTCCGAGGAGCAGGAAATTTCCAATCAGAGTAACGAATGCTCCCAGATTCCTATTAGCATCGAGGCAAGCGATAAGAAGCATGACCTAAGCAAAGCACAAAGTAGCATTATCAGTAATGCAGCAGCAAAAGAAAAAAGAATCGATGACAAACATGCAGGGAAAAGAAACAGTCTCAGCCCAGAAAAAGAATTACTTTGTGCATGCCAGCACGAATTGTACCTGAAAAACCAGTGGTCGACTGATCCGAACCACTGCAAGGAAGCTGTGGACAGAGAGAATGATGAACCAGGTCCAGTTCGTAACGGTAACAGAGGCAAAGAGCCCGCTGTTACGGCATCAATCGGGATTGGTATTAAAATGGCCGACGGAATTGAAAACATGAAAATGAAGGCAAATGTTACAGGTGAGTGGTTAAGGTGCATTTCTCAGCACCTCGAATTTGACTGATCAACACGCAACAAATATGGTATCAAACAAATTCCCAATCACTTATAATAATTTCCTTGACATTTCAAGCTACCATAGCAACAGTATAACTTTCTATATACACCTTTATTTTTAGCTTTAACTGCAAATAACGGATCCGGAGCTCAGTGACCATATTTTTTATTTTTAAAATTTAATCAGCAAGACAAGATGCAACTTCTGGCAAAGTTTTAAAAAACGTCTGTATACGGAGCTCAGTTAAACCTCAAATTTTCCAAAAGTTAAGGTGGCTAAGAACTCCATGAGGGCAAGAAGGTGAAATATCTTGCAGGGAACGAGGTTTCCATCAACGGTCAGATATTAAGTCTTCTGCGCTAACTTTTTTTATAACCACTTGAAAACCACCAGGCTGGCAGGAAGTCGTTCTGATTCGTTCGGATTCTGTGCGACTTTCATATAAAAGCTTACAGGCATTATAATTTTTTTTGCAGTAAACAACCAGGATCTTTGTAAATATCGTCCGATTAATCGTGATGAAGGCACCGAGCATCGCTGCCCAGGTAGGTCTCGATGATTTACACCTGCCTTTCTTCTTACAGTAGCCTCCCAACGCAGGCGTTATTAGCGGATTGCGTTGCAGTTGTCCGACAAGTGTAACGCAATCCCCTAATAACGCCTGCTAAAACTACAGGGGCACCCTGTGAGAAAACATATACTGAAACATTTTGCCGACAGCCAGTAACATTGGCGCTGGGGAAAAGATAAAGTCAGGAACAGACTCGTTGGGAGCCCCTAAGCGCGTTTTTATGCGTTTGGGCCGATTACGTATATTTACTTTGATTTCATTGGCTCATTGTGTTTGGTATGTCTGTTGGACTCCCAGACGAAACTTGCTTCAAACAGTTATGACTGTGGGGCTGAATCAAAAGAAAAACAAATGGCTGAAGTAATTAAGACCGTGAAATTATATCGTTACTAAATTTGTTTTGACTTTTTTCTACAGCGTGTTGTCCTCAACCAAGCGACTCATTCTTTCAGCTAATAAACAGGGAAAGACTGTGTCTCAAGGAAGAGATCTGCAGAGAACTAAACAGAAACAGAAGTTTTAAAGAGTTAGCAATTCTTGGACGAGTGGAGTCTGAAATGAAGGAATATGAAGCCAGCTCAAATCCTGCAGAGCGAGTCTTGGAAAGGCTCAATGCTTCGGATCCAGAACTGAAGCTCAGGGAATTCGAGGAGATGCTCCGTCAAATTAAACGACTGGACACGGTGGCTGTTATACACAATCATCACTTGTCTTGCTCCTTGTGTCAAAGAAACAGATTTGACTCTTGATCATGCAAAGGCGATTAGATATAGTGCGAATCTTACGGATGTAAAATAAAGCGTCTGCAATAATATAATAAGCGAACGACCTGTTATGCCATGAATAGGCCATCTTGAAAAATATTGGCTCAAGCACCAAGTTTACTGTAATTAGCAGTGAATAGCTCATCTCTAGTTTAATTCGTTGTCATCTCTTCCTTTAGTGCTTTTACCCTTGCTAAAAAGTACTATAATTTATTTATTTTCATTTTAAAGATTTTGAAGGCCTCTATACATCACAAAAGATGACTTTATACATCGTAAAATCGACATCTGGAATAAATGCCAACTTGCATGTACAAAAAGGCTATCACCAATATTCATAATGAAAAAATATAGCGTTATACAAAGGGTCTACTTCGCCACTCCAAGAAGGCACGCGAAAAGCCCGGTAATGTTTTCCAGCCTCGTCAATACCCCTTGCAACAAGTTTTAACTAGTGAAATCCCGAATTTGGGATGCGCGACAGAGTGATTTTCAATTGAGTGACGTGAAACCTAAACCAAAGTAATCACTCTGTCCAATCACAAAGGACGGAGACAATAGAGTGAACCAATCAAAACTCGAAGTAATTACACGTAGCCCGAGCGAAGCGCGGGAAAACTTGCGCGCACGAACCACAGTTGGTTTTGATCAAAAATGCTTCTGATTCAGTGGTTGAAAAAGTGGCGAGAGACTTTTAAAGCAATCATCAATGCAAAACCAAAGCAAAGGCAGAATTCACTTTCGACACTCAAGTGAAACTCTCTCTAACTCGAACCAAAAGTGTTTCTCTTGGTTAGCCGAACATTGTAATTGTACCCCTGATTTCTCGAACCAAATTTGGTTTCTTGTGGAGGTTCACATCACTCTTTCTATCTTACTTTTCTTTCTTCTTATTTTATTAAACTGTTGGTGTACGGCAATGTGATGACAATAGACCAAGCTGACTATTTTAATGAAGAAGTGACTT
>OX393568.1:24911892-25074392 GCA_947652115.1 Blastomussa wellsi | reverse complement strand
ATCCCTTGCTAGTGAAAACGAAAAATCCACCAGATCCTTGTTTATTCATATCTACAGCTATAGCTTTGTCATTTGCTGGTCTTGATGTACACAGTTTTCCTGTGGCAGGATCAAAGAACAAGTTTTCTTTGTTGGTCATGTTCTCCATCTTGTCCTCTCAGTAAATTGTGCGTGTTCGGATTGTGATAACTGATGTTGCGAATGAGCTTCTTGAGAGAACAAGCTTTCCTCGTGAGATTCTGATAACAGTTGTTGGTAACACACGTTGCAGTGTCAAATCAAGCAACCAAAATTAAAACTTCACACAGATCTCAAACAAATGCGCATCTGTTTCGAGGAAATGTTTTTGTTGCTTTGATTTGCATATCGGGCTTTCGGAGTTCCCAGAAAAGTCGGAACAGACTGCCAGTTTCTCCTGTTGCTCCGCCCCTTGACCGCCGGTGGGTATTAATTACAGTATGTTTTTTGTATTCCCGGAAACTTGTAACGCTACCAACAGGCCAATGAATCAATGAAATGCAAATTTGCTGTTTTGCACAGTCCGTTTATCTACTGGCTTATCCAAGGACAATGTTTTGCGTCACAAGCAGTAACAAATTAAACAAAGGAGGGTGTCGTTTAAAACTTGAGCAACATGCACCGATTTCATCGACTTGGTTGAAGCATGACTGAAATGCATTCTTTCAACATTAATCGACTTGAGGTGAGTTGCATGAAATAATAAAAAGTGACTATCGACTTGATATCTACTATCGATTGGACGTCTTTTTATGGTTCACAAATCATTAAAAGACAATTACGCCGCCATTTTGTTTCTTCGGGAGTATGCTGCAAAAGCCGTGGGTTGTTTCATCCTCATTTAACTGCGCATAATTCGTGGAAAACTGTCGCCGAAGTTCCTCCTATGCAAGGGGTACTGTTCTGGTGCGGGTGAACAATAACAGGGAGATAAATAATGCCACGCAGTGCACTGTTTGGTCGTTTGTATTAGTCATGTACCAGTTCATGCATGAGGACCGACAAAATCGATGTCCCAGTTAATATCATCCGATAAACCTAAACACAGAAGCGAATAAGAAGTGAGAGATTCAGTACAAAACGTTCATCACGTCCGACAAGCGCTCCACCCATTGTATAAAGCTGTTACGAGAAGGGTTGTCATGGAGACCCGATAATGTCGACAGGTGTTATGGGAAGTTTTTCTGTTGCAGGACACCTCTTTACAAACCTCTTGTATCATCGTCACTTCAATAAAACCTTTGCACGCATCAAAAAATAATAATTTTATTTATTTTTTTAATTAGGAAGGGTCCAGCGGATTCTCTTATAATGGATGACGAAATTAAGATTTGGAATTACAGAAAACTGAAAAAACAAAGAGAACTTGGACGTGGTACTTTTGGAACAGTTTACTTAGCGCACTGTGACGAACCAGGGGTGAATAGCCCGGTGGTGATGAAGGTGATGCACGAATCGTTGACCTTGGGAGAAGGCTCAAGAAAGCTTTTCATGAAGGAAGCTAAGATATTAACGGGACTTCATCACGAAAACATCGTTCAAATGCACGGCATTTGCCTGAATCCACTCGTTATTATATTGGAATATGTGGTTTTCGATTTTAATCCATTCAGAATAGATACCAAGGTTAATACTTTGGATACGTTTCTGTCAGAGATTTCACAAATGCCAAAACAGGAACATAGATTCGATCACCTGATTCCAGACATTGCAGTGGACGTTGCAAAAGGACTTTCACACCTGCATCATCTCAATATTGCGCACCGTGACCTAAAACCTCTGAATGTTCTGATTTCTAATCAGCATTACTGTCACCTCCAGGACAGACAGCAGATTACAAGGCTCAAGGCCCATAAACCAGTGGTGTGCAAGCTGGCTGACTTTGGTGAAAGCCGCTCACAGGTACTGCAGACCAACGGCTTGAATGATCCCAGTACTAATCAGGGCTTCCGAGGAACAGTTGCTTTCATGGCACCAGAGATCCTATTAACAGAACGAATGGAACAGGGAGAAAAACTGCAATTGGACGATTTAAAGAAAGTCGATATCTGGGCACTTGGCCTTGTATTTTACTGCCTCATAAACCCTGGTTCATTCCCATACGATCGAGACGGCTATGAACACTTGATTGACATCATAAACTTGCAGCGACGAAGCAAACGTCCGACCTTTGATCCAGAGTACCAATCCAAACAGTCATCTGTCTGGGCACGTGTAAGGCATGTTTTCCACGCATGTACAAGTCATGATTCAAGTGAAAGGCCAAGGGCTTCCGAAGTCATCAATGCTTTGGTTTCTCCTCTTGAATCTTGCAACTCAAGCGTCTTGATGACAAGTAAGGTTCTTGCTGAATCCAGTGTTATAACACATAATTATATAGCACAAAAATCTTTTAAAAATAAAGAGTTATCTTTTGAGTATCAGTCACAAGCACCCTTACAATAAGTTGACGCTGACTTGTTCAAAATAGTACCTAAATTTCAAATTTTGTCGGATAAGCGAGAAATATCATTTAATAGCAACAAAAAAATGGAAAATATTATCGCTTTTTAAATATTCCCGCGCGCCGCCATTTTGGATTTGATGACGTGTTGTGGTTGCCCAATCCAAAATGGCGGCGCGCGGGAAGTTAAAAGCGATAATCTTTTCCATTTTTTGTTGCTATCAAATCATATTTATTCTTTGTCCGGTAAAATTTGAAATTTGGGCACTATTACAAGCAATTTAAGGTCAATTTTTCAAAAGAGTGGAGGTTTCTTTAAAACATATATTTTAGTCTGATAACACGAGCATTAATGAGTCACCTTATTCCTTCTACAGGAGAGATCACACTAAAACAAGAATGTCCAGGCAGCAACCAAACTAGCTTTCAGTGGTACGCTAGTGAACAAGGGGAAACGGATGTTAAATACACGTTCGACAAGTTGACGGCAATCGCTGACAGTGAGGTAAAAATGAGTCGCAAAACAGAAACACAAAATATTTCCATGAGTTTCCAGCGTCATGGACAACAGTGGCTGGTCACATTTCCTTCGGATTTTCCAAGATCCAATGCAAGCGTATCTACCAACGGAGAGGTCTGTGCAGAGGTTGGTGGTGACACCATCAGAAGTGCTGTCCTTGCGATTATATCAGCTATAAATCCTTCACCAGCTGCAAGGATCCATGGAATTCCTGCACGCATGGCTGCAAATCAATGGTACGCTGGTGATCAGGGAGAAGCGACCCTTAGATACATTTTTAACGAGTTGACAAACATCGCTGACAGTGGGGTCAAAATTAGTCGCCAAAAAAATACTCAAGATGTTACATTGAAATTCGAACATCTTGGAAAGCATTGGAAAGTCACTTTTCCTTCCAATTTTCCAAGAACGAACGCAAGCTTGTTCAGTAACGGTGAATTATGCGCAAAGGTTAGTGGTAAAAATGCGGAAACTGTAGTCAGAGCGATAGTAAATCACGTATTGTCGATGGATCTGCCTTTTGCTGGAATCCCTGACAATCCTCAGTGGTACGCAGGAGAGGATGGAGAAGCCACTCTTAAATATGTATTTGACGAACTAAAGACAATTGCTGACGGAAATAATGTGGAAATGACACGCAAATCAGAGACCCAAGATATAACTTTGTGCTTTTGCCGTCAAGGGAAAGAGTGGAAAGTAAAATTTCCTTCCGATTTTCCGAATTCAAATGCAGGCTTGTCCATCAATAGGACTCCTAGTGCAATGGTTGGCGGTGATAATGTAGATGATGCCGTTCACGCGATCATACGGCACGTCACATCAACTGATCAACCACTAGCTGTGAGGCGAAATCCCACAATTTGCAGAATTACTTGACATCAAGATCATTGATAAAATAAACATTTGATCCTGATATTCAGGGGCGGCGGAGCGTATTTGAAAGTGTGTGTGGGGGGAGGCTCGGAAATGGTATTTTCGACGTTCTCCATGAGATACTTCTTAAAAAAAGACAACCGGGATAAATGTAAGATGAAAGGTACTTTTTGTGCTATAGCAATATTTTGGAAGTTTTGTAAATACGAACCTTGTACTAAAACAAAAAAATGTCATTGTTGTAAAAAGTGGGGGTGGGGGGGGGGGGGGCTGAGAGTGACTGATATATGACCATACCCATAGCCGTATGAGCATCTTCGAACTTTGGGTGTTGGTGGGAGTAGGCTTTCACAGGGGGCGTGAAAACTGCAAAGGACCGCGAACGATAATGCTGCTATTTGACGTAGGATCTGTAAGAAACCTAATCGACCAAAAATAGACTGTAACACAAACATCACTGCAAAGCTGGTACTACGTGAAAAAGTTGACTTTGCGGACAACAATTCGGTTTCTTCAGAATTGCTGTTTCGCAAAGTCAACTTTTTCACGTAGTATCAGCCTTGCAGTGATGTTTGTTTTTTGGGGATAGGCATATTTTGATAATTATCAGATCACATTTTAGTTTTGACATAGCAAATCCCAATTACACGCTGACGTTGTTGGATGTTTCATCGCTAGTTGCAGTTTACTGGGGGCCGTTAACTTGAATATAGTTTCGTGCAGTATATTCCGTTCAATTAGCTAACAATTTAGCAAATAAAGAATGCATCCTGTGCTTTACATTGTTTATTGTCAGTGACGAGTACAAAACACAATACTAACATTTTTAATTTAAGCTTATTGGGTTTAGGCAACTCTGTTGATAAAATATAAAACTGAATAAACCACTTTACTGCGGTTTTCAGAAACATGCGAACTCTGTTCATGTCGACGGTTACGTTTTTCGCTGCCGTCAATCATCAGGCGGACCTCTCAGAAAACAGAGGTACGCTTCAACAGGGTCAAAAGGTCACGTCTGTCAGTTGTGATTGGTAGACTTCGATCCATTTTGTTTGTTTCTGATTTTCAAGGTTCATTAACTTTTACCGTAATTATGATTGACGGTAGCGAAAAACGCAATCGTTGGTTGGGTTTTGAACTTCAGAGTTCGCATGTTATTGAAAACCGCAGTAATTGTGCAGTTGGCTATAAAATGACATGAATAACTCGGTGGTCCTACATATTGTATAAGTTCTATAACGCTAGACTCCACAACTGAACAACCACACTTACAGCACAAAGATTTTTTTCGGGGCCCTTTCGCAGTAAAATTGAAACTTCCACGCTTGTTTTATATATTTTCGGCCATAGTTTTGTCACGTGCAAGGTCAAATAACATATTTTATTTTTTCTCTCATGCAATTTTGTTCACACTTTAATTTTAACTTGAACTCGTGTCCTTAGGGCCCGAATGGCCTGATTTCAGCGTTAATTTCTCAGTCTGATTTCTTGTCTCTTTGAAATGCCAAATCGAACAGCAAGCCACCAACTTGATCCGGGAGTCTTTATGGTTGACTGAAGTAGCACAAAATGGTAAATTGATCTCCGAATCAGTGATAGACCTGTCTTCCTTTTATATTAGTTCGAGGAAATGCATGTTTGGCTTCTTTCAGGGGTCATGATATCATTTGATATGTATATTATATTTATAAGCAACTGCAATCGTTTTAAATTTCCAAGAAAAGTCGGAACAGATTGTCAACGTGATTGTTATCAGTTGCTCCGCCCCATGATTTCAATAACAAAATTATAATGAAACTTGGGATTCTCAGAAAATGGCATAATTCTCATGTGTTGTTGTTGATCAGCTAGAAGCGTCACTGTTCCCAGAAATTGTAAAATCATGTTTTCTGGGATGTTGCCCATAGGTTCTCGTTAAGAAAGGAACATTAAGGAAGGAAATTTTTTGTCACAAATACGGATTGCTGAGACAAACTCTGTTGTGACGTTAGAGAGCGACGTACAGATCAGGAAACTAAATAGAGAAAATCCTTTGTCAGTCCACCGATTGGAGGTGAGTTACAGTTTCTTAAAACTAGTTAATTCTGCCGATAATATAATAAGTTTGGTAGTCAACAATCGCACACCGAGGGCCTCTTCATATGAGCCCGGTTTCGGAGATCTCGGCACATCCCTCGGTCCCTTATATGAGAGAGTGGGCTGGCTCGGTTGCCGAGATATCGGTTTTTACAACCGTATCGGAAAGCGGGGTGAAAATCGCCATATGAACAGAAACCAATTTCATCTCGATAACCGAGCCAGCCCGGTTAACCGGCCCTGACTGGGCCAGAGATGTTCTCATGCATGTCGTCACGCAGATTCTACGTTATACTATTTTTTGGGAAAAATCTGTGCGATCCCGCAATATTTTCCATATATACTGTATTCCTTATACGACAACAATGTTTCCCTTGCCTCGAAAAGGAACGATCAAGGGACAGAAAATCTGGGAAATTATCCTTTCGGTCGGATGAATCTTTCTATGAGTATGACGCGGTATGACGCCGTAAATTTACGTACCAAACTTGGCAAGAAAAAATAAATTTGACCAAAGTGAAGCTATCGTTTCACAGACCCTATCTATTTTTTATAGAGCAGTTTTTGGTTTTCATGTGACGTAATAAAATTCTGAAATCAAAATTCGTTAGGCCTACTAAATTTTCGTTGCGACTAGGTGCAAGGCTGACTGAAAATACATCTTTTCGCAAATTTTCAGCTCGATAGTACCCTTCGCTTTGAAAACATATTTGAGTTCTCGGCCGTATGTGACATCAAGAGAATCGTGACAAAACTGTTATGTTTAGAAAAAGCTTATCCTTTCGATTTTCAGATGTTTGAACATTTCAGATATAATAAGTGGTGTTTATGTGTAAGTATAATAGCTCATTAGCCAAAAGTAGTCGCTATTATAGCACAATCGAATTCCAGATGGTTTCGCGTGCATCATATTTGTGCCCCTCGTGCCTCGGAAGGACACAAATATGGCGCCTCCATAGTAAGCTTTGTAAATTTGCGTGCAACGTTTCGGCAAATCACTCGTGAATGGGACACCGCACAGTCTTGAGACTTCGAGAACTTTTTTTACTTATTTATCATCTACACTGTATGAAATTCTAAGCTTCTGCAGTTGAATTTAGTTTTTGATAGCGTGACAGTGAAAACCCCAATAAGCAAGCGAGGTTGCGAGGTTGAAACCTCTGTGCGAGGTTCACCATATTTACACATCGCAATCCACTGAGCTACCCGGGAAAAAAGAAAAAAAGCCACGAGCCGCCGAAATCGCTGGTTGTTGTTGGGGGGGGGGGGGGGGGGAAGGAGTACAGTTCACTTTTCTCCCGGGGTCCAGGGACTTCACCGCCTGGGGTGAATGCTTCCGTCATGCCAGAGGGGAGAGGTCCGGAGATTTAACATTAATGGTGCATTACTTCAATTTGGGCTAGATGAGAGAAAATTGGATTTTCGCGTGTGCGAAATTCACGTAGTGCACAAACTCATCTCTCAGAGTGTATTTATGGACATCTTCTAACACTTCTTGTGCGTGATTGTTTCAAATTCTTAGAGAGGTCTAAAGGTGGATTTCCACTGTCGCGTGTTTTTTTACGTGCGTTTACGTGCGTCAAAAAATTTAGAGACAATGTATGAACGGCTTGCGTAAACGCGTACGCAAGTTTTTCATACATCGTCTATAATTTTATTTACGCACGTTAAAAATTACGCGACAGTGGAAATCCACCTATAAGTCAGTTTTATCGAGGCGAGGGTCACAGCTAAACGTTAAAAATAGTCTAGCAGCTGGAGCTTTACGAAACAATATTACAAAACGCAGTCTGTGCTTGTTGCTGCAATTCGGCGATACAGAATGTAGAACATTCATCTTCCTAAGTTCGACAAACGCTTTCTGAAGCGTGAGAACGATCCAGTGATACGGATGTTTTTTTGCATATTGTGTCTCGCAGGAAAATTGCCAAAAAAATACTGCCTCGTTCACGCAACAGCGCTTTTAAATTAGAAACAAACTTTTCAGTTTTACTTTGCTTTATTTTCTGTAGGTTAACCAACCTGTCATCCTTAGATATTAATCCGAAACGTAGCTATCTACGATGGGCGAAGAAATTAAAATCTTGAGCTACAAAGAACTAAATATCCAGAGAGAATTGGGGCGTGGTGCGTTTGGCACCGTTTATTTAGTTCACTGTGATGAACTGGAGGTGAACAACCCAGTTGTGATGAAAGTGATGCACCAATCGGTCGCCTTGGGAGATGTTGCCAGAAAGCTGTTTATGAAAGAAGCTAACATATTAGCGGGTGTGCATCATGAGAATATCGTCAAAATGCACGGTGTTTGCGTCAGTCCACTTGCTATCATATTGGAATACGTGGTTTTTGATTTCACGCCGTTTAAGAGACACGTTAAAGTCAATACCTTAGATAAAGGTTTGTCGGAGATCGCCCAGATGCTGAAATCTGAGGACTGTGGATGCGATCATTTGATTCCATTGATTGCAAATGACGTTACAAAAGGACTTTCACACTTGCACCAATTTGATGTAGCTCACCGAGATCTAAAGCCGGCGAACATTCTTATAACCAATCGCCATTACTGTACTCTTCCAGACAAGCAACAAATGGAACGAATCAAGGCGGTTAGACCTGTGGTGTGCAAGCTAGCTGATTTTGGTGAAAGCCGTTCGCACCTGTTGCAGACCAACGGCTTAAACGATCCCAGCACCAAGGACCTTTTCAGAGGCACAATTCCGTTCATGGCACCGGAGATTTTATTACCAGAACAAGCTGCAAAGGGGAAGAAACTGTCACTGGCTGATTTAAAGAAAATCGATATCTGGGCCCTTGGGCTTGTGTTTTATTGCGTCATAAATCCTGGTGTCGCGTACCCGTACGAGAATGAAATGGCCGACCTACCAGGTATAATATTGCTGCTACGACAAAGAAAACGTCCCACTGCTAATCCAAGGTACACCTCAAAGCAAGCAACCGTTTGGGCAGGTGTAAAGGATGCTTTTGAGGCTTGCACCGTCCACGATCCCTGTGGACGGCCCGAAGCATCTGACGTTCTGTTTGTTTTAAATCCGCGTCGTGTGTCTGGACAGAATAAAGTGTCGATGAGAGGTAAATATTTAGCAAAGTTTCTTTGTTGTTAAAGGGGCATTGTCACGGTGATTTTGGAGTGTTCAGATCAATTCTTCGCTAAAATACAAAAATATGCTCCTGAAGAATTGCGAAGAAGATATCAAATGCAAATTTAGCGGGGAGAGCAAGTCATAATAATAGTTGGTTTCCTATTTTCTCAGGTGGTGGCTTGAAAATTTGAAAAAAATGGCAATTTGTTTTTAAATTTTCAATCCACTTCCATCGTCGCCATCTGTAACAAAAGACGCCAGTAAATGGTTTCAATGCAGTAATATAGACCAAGGTAACAAAACTAAACCATTATTTTTGGCTTTTCTTTGAGCGAATATGTGGTGAGAATGCCCCATTAGCTATGATCCACTATATTTTTGTTGTCTAGTGATGTGAAATTTTATTTTAACCTTCCCTTTTTTGTTTCAAATTTTAACGAGGGGGTGTTGGGATTTTCGGTTTTGTGGATTTGGCCATTTTTAGATAGGTTTTTCGGTTTTTGATGTTAAAAACTGCGGTTTTTTGGTTTGGGCGCGCCGCATCCAACCGCCATTTTAAAAGCGGAGAAGGCCCTGGGAACGAGGTTGACGCTCGCCTCCGTCGCACTTTACAAAAAAGTGATCCACCTAGCTTCATTTTACTTACAGGTGAAACGCCCCAGAGATCGGCTGCCAACAGATATGGAGGGGTAGCAGCCCAAACGACGAGCGGTAATCTTGCACGCATAGCAGAAGATCAGTGGTACGCGGGCGCACAAGGAGAACAAGCTCTAAAGTACATTTTCGAAAATTTCACAAACATTGCTGACAGCGGAGTAAACATGAGTCGCAGAACAGACACACAAGATATCACGTTAACTTTCGAGCATCATGGCCAACATTGGCTAGTCAACTTCCCCTGCAATTTCCCAAGATCCTATGCAAGCTTGACGACAACTGGAGGGGACCATGCAGTGGTTGGAGGAGAAACTTTAAAAGCTGCAGTCCATGCAATAATAAATCACATATCAATTGTTCAGTCACAGGCTCTGATGCGCGGCAATCCTTCACGGGTAGCTGCTGACCAGTGGTATGCTGGCGAGCAAGGTGAAGCGGCTCTCAAATACGTTTTCGACAAGTTTGCAAATATTGCTGACAGTGAGGTCAAAATAAGTCGCAAAACGGAAACACAAGATGTCACGTTGAGCTTCGAGCATCTTGGGCAACAGTGGCGCGTCGTCTTTCCCCACAATTTTCCAGGCTCGAATGCATCCTTGAGTACCTTTGGAGAAGTGTGCGCAAGGATTGGAGGCGATACGTTAGAAATTGCTGTTAGGGCGATGATAAATCATATCGCATCACGTGATCAGCATGCAGCTGGCACGCGCGAGACTGCTGCACCCCAGTTGGCCGTTCACGATCAGTGGTACTTTGGCGAGGAAGGCGAAGCGGCACTGAAATACATTTTTGATGAATTGAGAAGCATTGCTGACAGCGACGTGGAAATGAGTCGCACAACAGACACTCAAGACCTCACGTTGAGCTTTCATCACGAAGGACAAGATTGGCAGATGAAATTTCCTTCCGACTTTCCAAGGACCAAAGTAAGCTTGTTAGTTAAGGGAGAAGTACGTGCAATGGCTGGTGGTGACACTGTGGGAACCGCTATCAATGCGGTAATAAATCAGATTCGGAACTGCAACCCTGCAAACAAAGCAGTCATTCAGTGGTACACTGGTGAGCAAGGAGAAGCAGCCCTAAAATATATTTTCGATGAGTTGAGAAACGTTGCTGACGGTGACGTGAAAATGAGCCGCAAAACAGACACTCGAGATATTACCTTAACATTCCAGCGCCATGGGCAAGACTGGCAAATTAAATTTCCTTCCAATTTTCCAGGAACTAGTGCAAACTTGTCCTATAACGGTCAATTTTACGCAATGGTTGGTGGCAATTCTGTGGCAAATGCAGTCAGTGCGATAATAGATCGCATTTTATAACTTTATCAAATTCAGGCTCAACGTGCGCAACAATACAACACATTAAGTGAAGCATGCAAATGGTCCTAATACACTAAATAACTAATAACTAGAATTAGTGTCGATTTTTATCACTGCTTCTTCAATCGAGAGCTGGCATAGGTAGAAGCGAACCTCCAAAGTGCCCCTGGTAAACAACAATAACAGCAAAAATTGTTGCAGAAAAAAAGCCGGGATCATTCCAAAAAATGTTTAAAATTTCATTTCTGAACTTCGTTTATACCCGGGATATATCACTCTGCTTCTCAGTTCTTCAAATGCAACATAATCTTATTATTATGAACTTAGTTGAGCTGGTTAGGCCATCCCTTCCCTCTGTTTAGCGTCGTTCGGCCGACCCAAACAGCTCAAATTTTCGCGTGTTTAAAAAAAAAACATTATGAGGAAGGTAATTTGAAACACTTTTTCACTTTAATGTGAAATAGAGAATACTGTTTTTCAGTTTTCACTTTAACGACAGAGAATTAAAACTTATCAGTCCTTCATTAATTAGAGAGGCTTTTCGCCCGCCATTCACTCTTTTTGGGAGGGCATATCTTTTTCTTTTCCGACCGACCGACCCAAACACAGGAAACGCATTCGACGACAAACAAAAAAGGGGGATGGCCTTAGTGGAAGAGAAAAAAACGCCTTATTTTTTTCTGAATAGCCCCGTCTTTTTTAATTTCGGGATGTTGGGCTACTTGAGCTACTCATAACCCGGGGATCATGAATGGTCCTTTGCAGTACTTGCAAAATCAAGCTTCTCCTCAACAGTCTTGAAGGGTGGTGGCCGGGGTAATGAATAAAACCCATTCCCAGCAAAGACTATGCCCAGGTTCCATCAGTTATTTTCCAAGTAAAAAACTTTCCAAAATCCCTGTTTCCATTCTACCCCTTACAGGCAATCTTCAAAAGTTCCTAACCTGTTCGGGGATCTTAAAATTTTCGGAGGCATTTTGTCGGGTTTCGGGTTCCAAGGTAAAATTTTCAAGATTGGTTTAAAAATTTCAGTTGACATCGCATCACTTTTTTTTTATTTGGGTTCGTCACACCACAGGCGGCCCAAGCTTACTTCATGTAGCCGTCATGATGATTTGACTTACAGACTTTGTATGGGAACTTTACTTCAGCTGTCAAAATGCAAAATACAACCGTGAATGTATAAATAAACTTCACAACCTCTAAATGGAATTGTGTTTGTTTCTTCCGTGTAATCCGGAGTTAATTCGGGACCATTCGAAGCTAGCTTTTTAGTCGGGCATTGTTCGGTGTAGTCTCCTACAAGAACGAAGTGAAAGGCAGGAGACTCGGGCCGTAATACTCCGGAGGCGACCCGACAAATCACTCTCGCATCACAAAATAAGGCAAAGAATTCCATAAGAAACACCATATCCATGTAGCCAGATAATTTCCCCATCGTATTTACTCTTCTCGGTGATTGCACTGTGATTTTAGATCGAGAAATTCGGATATTATTCAGCTGTTTTGCTACCTTCCCATGCGTGCGCCTTTTTCGGCGTCTACAGGCACGCGACAGCAGACTGCTTTCTGCACTCTCATAGGTGCTGGTGATTTGAATTGACCAATGAGAGTGCAGAAAGCTGTTTGGAGAAGATATAAATGGAAGAAAATTAGTCTTGAAACACCCACAGACAGTTGACCCCAACCCAAGAGCAACCAGCCCGGCAGGGGGACTGTTTGGGTTTTTAAACTTCAAATTCTAATTTTGAAACGCCATTAAATCTTCACTACTTCATATTCCTTCAAATTTTCCTCCTCCTTTAAGAAAAACTTTCTCCTTCCAAATATACCCAAAAATCATCCAAAAATTTACAAAAAATCAACTGGTGAGATGAATGAAGGGTTTTGGCATTCCTTGAAACGCAAACGAGATATGTGCTTTAAACCCACTTTAAATGGCGGATTAACGTCTTTCAGGTAGAATCCCGCCTTAATCTCACGAATTCGGGCATTTTGTAATTTGTTCGACCGGGAAGGGAGCCCTCCCATGCACGAAAGCGCCCGTACACCTATGCTCTTTTCTACGAAGCTATGAATTGCCAGCAAACTTTTATCGCCAGAGTTTTGAGCAGTTTTAGCAATGTTTATTAATTATACACGCAACACTGATTCACTTTTATGTGCTACTCAGCTGTGGCAGTGTTCGTGGAAATGTTTTCTATCTCATTTTGCCTGTCCAGTGTCCCGTTGCGTTGGAGTTCCCGGAAAAGCCGGAACATAATGTCAACATGAAGCCACATGACAAGCGCTCCTCCCCTTGAGATGAATTAGGATAATAGCAATGCAATGAGGTCACTGTGAGGTATTTCCCCGTCAATTACGTTTTCTCAGAAACTCTGCCAGATCGATCAATGGCTGTTGAAACTTCGTTTGTGTTGATCCGTTATTCATAACCCCGAAATTCTGGCTGTAACATATTGAGCTGATCAGCTTTGATACGCATCAATTTTACAACTTATTACTAGGAACTGATTTTCAGTTGTGGATCTAAATTGATTTGAAAAATCTGGCTCAATGAATAAAAAAGATATCGGGATTCAAGTCACCGTACGTTTCCAAGAGTCACGGTTAATTTATTCAGTTTTCAAAAGATATTGCGTTTCTTCCCGGAAACTGGGCGAACAAAGAGAGGTCAACAAACAAATTATTAGAATAAATGACAGCTGTAGCGGCTACCCTGAAACTGAAAGAAAGATTCATAAGAAATTATCGAAAGGGAAACCTCTAAATCAGAAAAGAGTGAAAGTAAGCCTAAACTTTCTTAATTTGTCTGATAATATATAATACATGTTGCTGTATCCGCCAAGCCTTGTGAGAATAGAAATAAAAGGTCGCTGCTTACGGTCACGCCACGTGTTTTCCGAGAAAAGCCAGCTTCCGCAATACACAAGTTATCACTTTCGACCGATACGCGCAAACATTGAGTCCCATAGTTCGCTGATTGTTTTCTACAACCATGTCTTGGATTTGGGGTAGCCGGAAATCTAGTGAATCACCTAGGAGTTTTAACGTTCTAATCTACCAAGAAGATTACAAAGAGCTTTGTGCCTGGGTGCTGAAGAAACCGAACATTGAAACTGGAGGAGATCTGTTTGGATTGTGGGCTGACAAACACACTGCTGTTATTCAACTCGTTCTCGGTCCTGGTAAAGGATGTACAAGAACTTCGGTCTCTTTCTACCAAGATGTGAATTACTTGGAGCGTGTTGGTTCTTACTTGACCCAAAATGAAGGCGTATGCCACATTGGCGAGTGGCATTCTCACCACCAGCTCGGTTTGGCACAACCAAGCGGAGGAGACGAAAGAACAGTGTGGAACAACATGCCGACCTACAACTTGAAAAGGTTCGTGATATTTATTGCCAACATAAGGTCATTTAAAAAAAGCTACGACGTAAACATTGGCTGCTTCCTTTTTGAGATCGATGACCAAGGGAACCATCTTGATGTACTACCAGGAGAGTTTACGATTCTGCAAAAGGAAAGTCCTTTTTCTGGGAAAGTGTCGTTGGAAAAAAACAAAGGCGCAGAGGCAGATGACGAGGAAAAGATCGCGATCAAGGATATGCAGATAGAGGTGAAGGAAGGAGGAAAATCGCCATCTGTAACTTACATGAAACGTCTTCCTCCTAAAAGACCGAAAGGAGAGTCTCAGCGAAAGTTTGAAGTTGTGATTTATGAAGAAGATTACAAAGAGCTTTGTGCCTGGGTGCTGAAGAAACCTGACATCGAAACTGGAGGAGACCTGTTTGGTTTGTGGGCTGATAAACATACTGCTGCTATTCAACTCGTTCTCGGTCCTGGCCAGGGATGTACAAGAACTTCAAGCTCTTTCTACCAAGACATCGACTACTTGCAGCGTGTTGGTTCGTACTTGACGCAGAAGGAAGGAGTTTGCCATATCGGCGAGTGGCATTCCCATCATCAGCTCGGCTTGGCACAACCAAGCGGAGGAGACGAGAATACTGTGTGGAACAACATGCCGACCTACAACTTGAAAAGGTTCGTGATATTTATTGCTAACATAAGGTCATCCAAGCCGAGCTACAACGTGAATATCGGATGCTTCCTTTTTGAGATTGATGACCAAGGAAACCGCCTTGATGTGCTTCCCGGAGAGTTCAAGATACTGCAAAAGGAAAATCCGCTCTCTTCGAAGACAGAAGTGGCGGATAAAAGAAATCAGGGCGCAGAGAAGGACGACGAGAATAAGGTCGCGATCAAAGATTTGACATTGGAGGTGAAAGGAAGGACACCGTCGCCATCTGTAACGTATTTGAAAAATCCAGCCACCCCAAATAACAAGAGAAACCGAGGGAAAAATAGTCAGCCACAAAATGAAGCAAAAGCAAACTCTGAAGAAAGGAGTGTAGACAGCAAGAAACAAAAACTGGACCAGACAGCTGAAGAGAGTACTTCAATCACACCAACCGAAGATACAATTCCTGGAACAAGTACAGGCTTGGAAAACTTAACAATAAATGATAAACAACCAGATGATCAACCTGAAGAAGACATGGAAGTAGATGCGAAGAAGGAACAACCAGAGGAAAAGAACGACGAAGAAGAAGAAACCAAAAATGATGTTGATCAGACGAATTCGAGAAATGAGAATGAGTTTTCTGGTAAGGAAGGAGAACAAAAACAATCAAAAGAAGAAGAAAACAAACAAGAATTAGCAACGACTGAACTAAACAAGGAAGTATGTCCTCCTGAAGGAGACCACGAGAATCCAGAGAAAGAAAAATTGCTTGCTAAGGAAACAGAACAGAAGCCACTGATGGAGCTGATGGAGACGCCTGGCAAGAAAATAGAAAGACAACAACTGCAAGCTAAAGAAACAGCTAAGACAACGGCTGATCAATGCAGCGGCAAGCAAGCTGAGAAAAAGAGCGACCTCAAAGCAAGTTCACACCAAGGATCCAGGTCACTGCCGAAGCTTGTGACGAGTGAGGAGAAAACAGGAACGGACAAAGGGCAAGTTGAAGAAACAGCTAAGACAAAGGCTGGTCAGAGTAGTGGCAAGAATGCTAAGAAGAAACTGGACACCAAAGATAGCCCATCGCGTGCAGTCAGACCACTGCCGCCGTCGCCAGAAGGAAACAAGCCTACTAAGAAAACAGGACAGAAACAATCTCAGAAAATTGACGTAAAAGCTAAAATGAGGCCCGACCAGAGCAGTGGTAAGAAATCTGGCTCTTCGGGAGCGGGACCTAAAACTAAATAAGCTAGCTGCAGTAGTACGTAACCAGAAAACACTACTAAACAAAACTGAGGAGACAATGCACGAGACACAAATTTGCAATCATTTCGACCTTAAATGGATTTTTTTCCCTTCAAGGGCCCTAGTTAGCCACACCTTTGTTATTGTTTACATGCGAAAGTTTCAGTATTACATTTTACGCTGAGCGTGTCAAAACGAAAGAGACCAGTGAGAAACTTGCTAAACTGGTAATTAAACACTTCCAGTAACATAACTTACAGCAGTGCAAAAAGATTTCGCTTCACCAAGAAATTTCATACTAGGGTTTAGGGAATAGTTATAAAGCGCAGAAAGCCATGCATGACGAGAAAATGTGTTTAGTTAAACAGATAATTCTAAGATTGACTTCTGTAAACCATGCAAGGGCCACGTAATAATGTAAGGCTGATCAAACAACTTGAAACTGATGGTATTTTAATTAAGCCCAGTATTTCGGATGGACAAAACCAACCTTCATCAGGGGCATAAAATGGAAACAAACGGTTACAAGGAAAGATTAATTGATTGATTGATTGATTAATTTATTCTAAGATTGTCCAAATTAACAGCAGTATATGCAGTTAGGGGTAAGATTACTTAGCTGTGATTAAGCAATATTTTTTGCGTTGATAGGCATCATAGATTGAAACAAGACGATTAAGGGGTAAAATTTATTCTTTTGTTAAAATAATGTAATACGAAAATTCAATTAAAATGATAGCATTGTACCCATAGATTACATATGACATATTATTAAAAACTAGCTATTGTATATAGCATTTCCTGAGTTTTGATTGGTTCAGAGGCAATGGTATATGAGCTCATATACCATTGACCTACAAATATGGTAGGTGTACGCGGAAAAGAATGCATTTTTCGATTTTTCGGAATGTTTGTACGATATTTTTGGGCGTTTTTAATAAAACAATTATTCCACTCGTGCTTGTTGAATATGAGATGGTTATAGCCAACGAGGCGCATAACCCGCATGTCATATCCAACGCGCGCTCGTGGAATAATTGTTAATTATTGCACCTGATAAGAAACTTGGGCAACATGAAATTGTTTGTATTTCTAATAAAGAATCACTTTAATTTCTGGAGTGTTTTTCAATTTAAGAGTTTTGATGTAGTTTGCTGGAGCAATCAAGTTAACGCTCTGCTGCAGCTTCGAAGTATTTGAGTCTTCCTTAAAAATGAACCAATTGCCCAAAAATTATCCCACTTGTCCAAATTTCTCTTGCTGCCTAAAAAATCTGAGTTGCTTTCGGCTACCAACCAACAGCCTTTAACAAATGATAATAATGGCGTTAATGAATGAATAAAAAAGTGGGAAAAATTTTCATTTATGCAGTTTTTATTATGCAACGTTTTCACACTTGTTTACCTAAATATTCGTTTATTCACGCCATTTTTATCATCTTTCAAAGGCTGTTGGTTGGCAGCTGAAAGCTTATTTTAGACCAAATGTTAAACCAGAGCAAAATTTGGGCTCATCATCGGTGTAAAAACCTGTGAAACTCACGAGTGACGTAAAACAAAGAACGAACAAGACAAAGAACCTAGAAAAAATATAGAACAGAAAAACAAAAGATCAAAAACAAAGAAAAAAGTCACAGGTTTTTACACCGAGATAAACCCGAAATTTGGGGGTTTTCATTTCCTCAATACTATACGACGTCATTGACGCTCTGATTCAGAAAAATATAACATTCCATGCACATTTATTGTAATGCATGCGTTTCTTTAGGCATTGTACAAGTTATTCAATACCGAAAAAAACGATAACAAGTGCATGTTTTTCGTTTTTGCGTGGAATGAAAAGTGCCAGACACACCCACAGTTTTAGCGTGCACTTGGTCGCTGTTGCGCTGTGAGGCGAGCTGCGGACGTTCGTGCCTTTCTCCGTGTTTAAGGTAAGTCCATGTTTCTTATCTGTTGAAGTTGTTACTCATTGGATAGCTGCTTTAATTTTGTAGTTTCAAGTCGCCAATTTTGACAATTTTGGCTTTCTCCAATGGCAACTTCGTGTTAATAGTCCATTTTACAGTTCTGTGAAATCTAACCAGGCCTCTGTATGAAAGCGAGGCTCTAGTTGATCTTGTCATGATAGAGACCAGAAACTATTTAGCATAACAACAAAACGATTTACATATCAAAAGCAAGAGGGTTTGTATCTATGCAAGGTCATCTTCAGCCTCAATTCCACTCAAAGGCTTGGTAACTTAGCACAGAACTGTAAAATGGCCTAGTTCGTTTACGCACATTTCATTTGTTTCTAGAGTTCAATGGCGGCCAATTAGTGTATCGTTCCGGTGCGATACATACCATTGCTCAGAGATTGAGAAGAAATCATATTATATGAATTCATCTCTCCGGCGCGACCTCGGTAGCATTCGTTTATGAAAGTTATTCCAAAGGCCGCTTCGAATAAAATTAAATGATAAATATGTACGGCTTTTTGTCGTTCAGGTAGCGTATCGTGTGAGGGAACTCAAACTTGCTATTTAAGGGAAATGTGTTCTTCTGACCAAGCAAGAAATTCAAACGATGTTATAATGGTTATACCTTTGGCGAATAAAAAAGGTTGGATGAAAGAAAAATTCAGGGCTTAATTTATGACATAACCTGTCTTCTTCCAGGTTTACGAGATGCATAAAAAAATTTAAAGAAAGTACGAGATCCGAAGATGTAATCATTCAGGATGGAAGCGACAAGGTCTGTTGCTGACGGACCGTGTCGCAAGTTGACCATTGGAAACGACTTTACTCCGATAAGTATTCTGCCTTTTAATTCTTTGGATTTCGTTCCATATTCTGCAAATTGCTTGACCAAACTTTAACCTTGTTGTACCATTGAAAAATATACGTTTTACCAAAGTACTCAAAATAAAATCAGTGGTTGCTGTAATAAAGCGAAGCCGGAAGAGTTGAAGTCTTGTTCGTAGAAAAATGCATGTTGGTTTACTACTAAATAGTAACAAGAGAGATAAACTAAATAATGTTTTATATTAATTATGGCATGTTTCCTTTTTCTCCAGCTTGAACGAGAGTATGGAAAGAGTGCAGTTTTTTCTGCAGAAGAAGCTCTTAGAATCTGGTGCATGTGCAAGTTAAATATTGAAAACATCCTATTTTAGATAAGTACAGTATGTTGCCCGATTTCTCGGACACCCCTATTTCCGGACACTTCAACTTAACGATTCCGTATTTCGTTGAAACAATAAAACAAATCCGATGATATGTTCCGAAGACTTATCGACTAGTCAGCTTTCGTTTGATATTTTCGTGGCTAAGCCACACTTCAAGTTTTCAGTTGAGGTAGGTGAAATTTGTTTCTTCTTAATGCGATTTTTAGCGCGCGTCGAATTACCTATACAGTTAAGCGGTCTGTTCTCGCAAAATGCGATACAGATTAAACTTTTTTTTGGACATAAGTAAAGCTTAAAGGACTAGGTTGGTCAGCATATAAGAATTTTCTGTTTTCAGTTTCGTATCTTTGAACTTGACCACAAAAGAGTTAATTTGCATTTTTGGTGAGGTGTACCTATTTCCGGACACCTAATGATAGCACACTAGTTTCTGTTTTAAATGCAATCTTATCGAAGAGCTGTTGAAAGACAAGCGTTTTTATAACTCCCTTTCGTAATTTCAGCTCACCTGAAATAATTATTTGGGGAAAAAAGTACTTGCGTGTTGTTTTCCAAGTCCAGTCCAGTATCTAATAAATCAGTCGCCAGTCTTCCTCGTCTTGCCGTGATACAAATCAAATATGTCGGCTTGAGTGGTTTCAAAACATTGATGACTTCTTCGCTAAATAATCGAAAGAAAAAGCTTTCAATTTCGGACAAAAAGTAATCTTTTAAATGAATGTTTCTTTTTTTAACTTCTATAAGATATATTTTGCCACGAGGGAGAAGAATGTTCCCAGAGGAGGTCCCAAAATTGTTCCTTGAGGAACACCACATCTCAAGAATGTTGGTGTTGACTTACAGGAATTAATGTGACAAGTTTGAGTTCGATTATCAAGGGTATAAGTGCCTACGCCCGGGGGGTAGAGGTGCGGGGGTACAAGTTCCTACATCCGGGGGTAGAAGTGCTGGGTGCAAGTGCCTACGCCCGGGAGTAGAGGTGCGGGCGTACAAGTGCTTACGCCCGGGGGTAGAGGTGCGGGGGTACAAGTGCCTACGCCCGAGGGGTAGAGGTGCGGGAGTACAATTGCCTACGCCCGGGGGTAGAGGAGCGGGAGTACAAGTGCCTACGCCCGGGGGTAGAGGTGCGGGGGTACAAGTGCCTACGCCCGGGGGTAGAGGTGCGGGGGTACAAGTGCCTACGCCCGAGGGGTAGAGGTGCGGGGGTACAAGTGCCTACGCCCGAGGGGTAGAGGTGCGGGAGTACAATTGCCTACACCCGGGGGTAGAGGAGCGGGAGTACAAGTGCCTACGCCCGGGGGTAGAGGTGCGGGGGTACAAGTGCCTACGCCCAGCGGTGTAGAGGTGCGGGGGTACAAGTGCCTACGCCCGAGGGGTAGAGGTGCGGGGGTACAAGTGCCTACGCCCGAGGGGTAGAGGTGCGGGAGTACAATTGCCTACACCCGGGGGTAGAGGAGCGGGAGTACAAGTGCCTACGCCCGGGGGTAGAGGTGCGGGGGTACAAGTGCCTACGCCCAGCGGTGTAGAGGTGCGGGGGTACAAGTGCCTACGCCCAGAGGTGTGGAGGTTTTCGAGAGTCGGTCTTTTTTAAAGCCTGCTCAGTAAGAAACGAAGACTCGAGGTACGAGATTGATTCAAAACAGAAATGTAAACAAATTCCGAGACTGCGCAGTATGGACTGGAAATGGCCGTATCGTGTTTGGAGTATTGGTATTCACAATATTCACAACTGATAAATAATTATAATTTCATATCTGAATACTTTAGACGTGCAGGTGTTGCTCAACTCAGTATGATAAGTCGAAAACGAAAGATATGAAAAACTTCAAAACAAAAATCGCATATCGCTTTTATTTTGTTTACCATAAAATTAACTTCACGAGGTATTGCACGACTACACGAGGTATTTTGTCCTGCAACTTGCAACGCAACAAAAGTTGCATTGCAAGCTCCGAGAAAAAATTTCGCTTGTAACATCCCATTGCAACCTGAAATTCAACAAATTTTTGTGTTGGCAAGTCGAACAAATTGTAGAAAATTTTGTTGCGTAGAAAAATTGCGAGCGTACATGTGCCACTTAAAATGTTTTTATTCGACATCGTTGCGTTGCAAGTTGCGGGAAAAATTGCCTCGTGTAACAAGAGGTTTAGAGGCTTCATTATTATAGCGAGAATTATTTTGTACCTTATATTTACGCGAAAAAGGTGCGTGAGTCTGCCGGTAGTCTTCATGCGAGTAGGAGGGCTCAAATTTCGGTTGAACGCATGTCCTTATTCCTCATCATCTGAATCATCTTGTAACACTTCCGTAGTACAGTCTTCAAATTAATTTGCTATCTGCTTCTGGCTCCCTAGAGTTCTCTGTGATTAGCTGCTTTAGTCTCACGTTGGCTTCCCAATGGGAACCCAATGAACATAATGGCGACGCAGAATCGCTTTATGTATATAAGCAGCTTGCGTCGAGGTAATTTTATATTCTTGACCTGTCAAATATAACTAAAAGGAAATGCCATGCTCTTGTATACGATGCTGACTGAAGATGAGGCTGAGTTCAAAACCTTTCATCAGCACAAGCATAAATAAAAAGGAACTTCATTTGCGAAACATCAATATTAATGGCGATATCGATTGCCAAAATTAACTCTTTCAAAGAGAAAACTCAAACTTATACTGTACTACACTGGTACTCACTTCAAATAACGTGACATTTTAATGTCAAAAAATACAAATAAAAAATGCTTAAACCAAGAAGTAATTTCTGTGGCGAACATTAAACTTTCAGCTATGATGAACTCATTGCAATATTCCAGTGTTTAATCAATACAGTTTACAGAATTAACTCGTGTCACGGATTTAACAAGAGCCGGCCAGAATGTGTAGTCTGCGTAAATGATTTTCAAAATTTGCTAGTCTTTTTTCTTAGAAACTGCTTATGGATAACAACGGGTGTTGCCATTTAAAATCTATTCCAATATAAAATAGTTATTCAACTTATTCATTAAAATGCACCGGCTTTGTCCTGCAGAGACTGTCAGCTGCCATTTTTCTAAAGAAAATGTTATTTTCGGCCACGTTTTGAGAAGATTCTTCTGACGAATAAAACATTTACTAATATTGTCTTTGGAAAACGATCGTTGTCCGATCTTCGGCCGAATGTGCAGTTACAGGGTACAAATTTCTCTGTTTAATCACCTTTACAATTTATTTTGGCAGGTGATCAAAGAAAAAAAAGTAAAGATTTTTTCATGTACATAAAATATATGTACGGTAATTGTCTGTCTATAGGGTTATTTTTATACTTTAAAAAATCCTTTGCTGAATATTTGTGGAATGGTATCGCCGGGCCATGTCACTAGGCTTTAAACGAAAAAACAGAGAAGATTGTTACAAATTCTAACATCAGAGTGAATTTAAACTAAACCAATATCGGCCTCTTCTGTCAGATTAGCATCAGTTACTTTCCTGAAGCCTGAAGGACGAAGGGCGCTGGCAGCAGAATGTCCTCGCTGGAATTGCAAGACCGAAGCTTAGCAGTTGTTATCACTGAAACAAGCGTGTGTCTCGCAATGAATATTATAAGCGTTGTTGGTAACGCTCTGGTTTGCTTAGCAGTCTACAAAAACCCTAAACTACGATCAACTACAAATCTGTATATCATCGCTTTAGCAGCCAGCGATCTGTTGTGTGCGACGGTGGAGATGCCGTTAGCTTCAGCCGCATTAATCAGTGGAAGATGGGCGTTCAGCGATGCCTTATGCGAGATTCAAGCCTTTGTTGACGTGTTCGTTACAAACGTAACTCCAGCAACCATGGGCTTGACAGCGTTCAACAGATACATGCGAATTGTCAAGACCCACCACTACAACAAGGTGTTCTCACCATGGAGGTCTAAGATATGGTTGAGTTTCGTATGGATTTCTCTAGCATTGTACACGATTATAAGTCGAGTGACAAGCTGGACCATGTTTAGATTTGTCCCTGGTTACGCGGTATGCAGTGTAGTGTTTTTTACGGACGAGAGTCGAATCACTCACTACTGCGTCGTATGGTCTTTGTTTTTGGTATTGCCATTTTCTGTTTCTTTTTTCAGCTATTACAAGATTTTCAAAAAAATTCAACAGCATAAGATCGACATAGCGACATCATTGGAGCTGAACGTGCAAAACCGACCTGGTAGAGTTTCAGTTCAAGAGATAAACCTTTGTCGAGTGTTGTCGTATGTCGCCGCTGGATTTCTGCTGTGTTGGGTACCAATGTGGGCATTCATTTCTTGGAAGCGTTTTTCTCCAGAAACGGCTCCTCGAGGAATACAGTTAACAGCGATCCTTCTGTTGTTTCTAAGCAGTACAATCAATCCCTTTATCTATGCTGCCACGAATCCCGTGTTTCGAGAAGAATTTTACAAATTGCTCTGTTGGTGGAGGTTGAGAAGAACTGCACCACATGTGGATTCTGCTGTTGTGAATCATGGAACTGCCGACAGTGGAGTTATGGGACAACAAAGAGACGACACAAACGTTTAGATCAAACAGGTCTCAGCATTGATATAACAACAACAACAACAACTTTACTATAAAAATTTGATTTCATTAATTACACTGCCCCGCGGGCAGCAAAAGCTAATCTAGGCGGGACAGAAGAACAACTGAGGGTTGATATCTTCGGTCTTTCTCTCATTTTGCACAATCACTTTTCGGGGCGTTTCCATTTGTATGCGCAAAAAAACAATCATATCCTGGAATGCAACGGTCCACTATCGATCTAGTGCGACAACTAAATTCGTCTCAGGAATAGATAGCCTGTGGACGAAAGGCACTTCGAATTTGTGCATGGTATTGGGCAAGTGAAACAGTAACGGTAAATACATCTTTCTTTGTTACAACCTTGTTTCCAGGGTCTTTTCCCTGGCTTGGGGACCGCCCTCAAGCCAGGGAAAACAACCTGGGAACGAGGTTTCGTTTGTTATGCAAAATCCTTATACAGTTGTGTTGTTTCAATTTTGTACTGAATTTGTCGTTTCAACCTGAATGGTTTTATTATATATTAAGAAATAATCAGCTGATTTCATTGCCAGACAAGTTACTGCATGCATAAACTGTATACAGTTTATTTATTCCTTGCATTTATTAGAAGAACATGCAAAAAAATGCACCGCGCATGCGCATGACGTCACGATTTCTCGACTGAGGTGGCCATCGTCAGCAAGGGAAGCCATGATGCGTCGATGATGCTTACACAAAATAGAGAATATCTCTGCAAGTAATGGTGCAATGCAATTGGAACTTGGCAACCACTTTGTACCCTAAGAAATACACCACATGATGCATATTTTGATGTTGCTATGGCGACAATCTCAACCATATGCAATGCCGATATTGCACAAGCTATCCTAATCATGTTTGCCCAAGATCAAATACAGGAATAATAATTCCTGCATAATAGAGATCTGGAACCGATTCGAGTTGACATAGCAACATCAAAATGTACACGATGGTGTATGGGATGGTGTATTTCTTCGACTTCATAAACTGCTCACCAAGTTTCAATTGCTTTGCATTTTACTTGCAGAGATATTCTCTAGTTTGTGTTTTAACTCCATACTTTCACACCTCGTGATGTCATCAGACCTAATTTGGAACTGGAACGAGAGTAGTCTGAATTGACGACCAAGGGCAACTTCGTCCCCAGGGCCATCTGCGGTTCCAAAATGGCGCCATTTTGAAACCGCAGATGCCCCTGGGAACGAGGTTGGCCCAAGGGCGGGAAGACTAGAACGAGAGGAGATACCGCAAAAAGGGTAAAAAAAGGCCATTCAAATAAGCTTATTTTTCAATAGCTTGTTTTTAACTGAAAAGAGTAAACTGATATTCAACACATCTGGTAATATCTCCATGCTATTTAAATTTAATCCTTGCATGCACTCACAGTTCCCTGATGAATGATTTATTTAACGTTCATTTTCGTAATAGCTGAAGGCCGCTATTTAATAAATCATTATGACAAGAGATAAAAGTCACTGACCTTGATGCGATTAAAAAGATAGATGTTAACGAGGGAAGGAATAAAGCCATCGTCAGCCGTTGTCATGTTGCTAGTCATAAATAATTAATAATGTCCGCGTTTATTCAGGAATTTACAAACGATTGCAGCGAGGAACACATTATCCCCAAAACCTTTTTTGAAAATTACAATACATTGGATATTGTAAAATAACTAAATGCATGCATTTGGTTTATCGATCCCTTTCATTACTCATAATTATAAATGCACTTCTTTGATGGGTTAAGTAGGCAAATAAATAGATAGAAACTTTTCGTGTGTCAGAAAATTATCTACCGCCCAATAATTAATAAGGCGATGCTAATTGGCAAGCTGTAAGTGTCAGTTGTTTAACAAAATCCAATGCAAATATCGATAATTTACTACTGTTGCTACTAATTGTAACTTGTGAATCGCGATCAGTCTTTTGCAGTGGTTCGTTCCGGTCAATAGACGTCGTCAGAGACCTTTCTGAATTGGCAAATTAAACTCGGCGGGCACAGCTCAAATGTCGTTGCAGACCCAGCATCAACAAAAAGTCATGACAACAATCAAGCCTTTAATTCAGTGTAAATATTTTAGTTTTTTTAGGTCCTTTTCGAAAACCACATATGTAGTGAAAAAGTTTCCTCAATAAAGATTATTGTTATTATTATTATTATTATTATTGTTATTATTATTATTATTATTATTAGCCGTCATTAGTATAATTCGATTGTTGATTTTAATATCTCGGTATCATGGGATTTGCAATTTTATAGAATTTTGAACTTCTATTATCAATTATCTAATTTTTACTTCTTTTATGTAAGTAAGTTATTTTTGTTATTAGTATTATTACTTTATATAATAAATATTGTAATAAGTTCCACATGGATGCATGTAAGATTCGAGTTTTATTTCTCAATAAAGGTTGATTTTATTATTATTATTATTATTATTATTATTATTATTATTATTATTATTATTATTATTATTATTATTATTATTTATCGCACAAAACAACGGATTAAAAAATACTACCGTTTGCACTAATTTTTACGATTGCCATATAAGTTACATTTCTCCTTAACTCCGCACGGTTTAGATCTGCCATCTGATTTAGTTCAATGTTCTCTACCAAAGTACCGGCTCGAACTTGTTTCGGGGCGATACGTTTTCTTTTGAAGCAAGACAACATTTTGCGGAACTCTTGGCGGAAGCCGTAGTTTGAAGCAGCGTAGATGAGGGGATTTATAGAGCTACTTAAAAAGACAAAAAATGTGACAAGTAAAGGTACAATCCTTGGAACAGGGGTTGGAGAAAATCGATTTGTGAGAGAAAGGCTCCACATAGGCATCCAGCATAGGAAAAATCCGGCCAAAACAAACGCGATGGACTTACTAATTTTGATCTCTTGGATTGAAATTCGTGTCTGTGTAACTGCCGGGATGTTATGTAGAGTGGGCGCGACTTCCAAATTGTGCTGCCTTATGGCCCTGAACACATTACAGTAGCTGAAAATGGCCACAAAAAACGGGACCCCAAAGTAAACAGAAACAACGAAGCAGTAGTGAAAAAGCTTTCTGTTTTCAGTGTAATGCTGCACGCTACAGGCGGCAAAACCAACAACAAAACCGTACCTCTGCCAATTTGTTACGCGCGCAACAAGCAGATACCCCGCGAGAGAAAACCACACGCAAGTCAGCCATAACTTGGAGCGCCAGGGAGAAAATATTTTCCGATAACGATTTGTCTTTACTATTCGGATGTACCTGTTGAAAGCTGTTAGACCCATCGTGGCCGGCGGACAGTACGTGGAAAACACATCGACGAAGCCATGAAGCTGACAGGTTGCATCGCCGAAAGTCCATTTACCGACAATCAAAGTCGCGAAGGTTAGCGGCATTTCAAGCACAGCACATATAAGATCACCGACAGATAATGCAATAATATACAGGTTCGTTGTAGATCTTAATCTTGGGTTGCGGTAGACGGCTAAACAGAGCATTCCATTTCCTACAAGACTAGCAATATTGAGGGCGAGACAAATAGTGGATTCTGTTATAACGAGTCCTAAGCTTCTTGCTGGAAGATCTAGAGACATTTTTAACATTTTTTTTCAGGGTTTTTCAGAAGACAAACTTTTGGGTCGTGGCGTTTTCTTTCCGTGGTGCCTGTGTTTCCTTCAGTGATATTTACCCATCTGAGCCAAGTGTCATGCATTCGTCGCCCACCGGCCTTAATTAATAAAAATTGACCCATTCATGATAGCTCATAGGGCACTGAACGTTCTCTCCAGTTTGAAGTAAGAATCACAACATAATAAGGAAAAATGGTGCAAAACATAGAAAACAAACTTCTATAAGCATTTCGCCAAATCTTGTAATACTTTTTGCAGCAATAGATAAGCCTTGGTTTTTCATGATAACAATAGAATCAGGGTTTTACCAATAACATACATCTTGCATATGCATTGTATAACTTACTGTACAAAGTCTCTTGAAAGCAGGTGTAGGCAAAACTAAACAGCGGGGAAAATATTCAACTGAAACCTTGTTTCTGTCACGGATGACGGCCTAATTAAAATTTTGACTTGTAAGTAAGGCAGGTGATTTTAAGATAGACAACTGCGCAGGCATAATACCCTTCTCTAATCTTCATTCAACACAACCCTTTTTCTTGTATGTGGGTGATTATCGCCTTTTAAACAAATAAAAACGTCCTGGGTCTTGCTGTTTTTTCCATGGATGTAATATTGTTCCCCCTAGCGAAGGGAGCCCGCTGTATTAAAATTCAATGAGAAGGGTTTTTAATAAATAAAAGGTAAGCGGAAGATGTAAGAAATAACTTCCTCCGTGACTAAATTTAGTGCAAAGATGGAATCCAAAACATCTTACAGGTACAGTAATAAGTGTTTCAGTAAATTGGCGCACGGTCGGCATTGTTCACAACATATTTAACTTTATTCCAAAGGAAAATGGACCAACGAACTCTACAAATATCATATTTTACGCTGACAGTTATATCATAAAGCCCAAAATGCAGGACAAATGGGATCTCTTCAAATTGAGCAACAAACTAACCAAAAGTGCTCAATTTATTTTCCCGAAAAGGGAGCGTAAAATTACCCAACTCAGCACTGACGTTCTCGGTCCAATGCGGTCAGTTCCATCTTATTGACAATTTAATTTCAGTGGTAAATATGAAATTGTATTATTAATATTAGCCTTCGATATACCCTGCACATATCAGAACGTTTGCGCATGGCCATGTTCTCGGGTTTGTCGAGATGTTCACGTTTCTACCGCGGCCTTGTCCCCAGGGCGCCTGCAGTACTGGGTACGAGTACGAGGGTACGAGGGGTTTCAGGTGAGCCGGTCGTGTCCTTTGGGGGGCAAAATTCAGATCTGTTACATACCTGAGTCCAGTGTCTGTGGCACGTTTTAACATAATAAAAAAAATATTTTGAAAAATATTGCTACTAAGGAGGATGCCCTGTTGTATGCCCCCTTGTATATACCAAGGACATCGACCGACTATGGGGGAAAATAACGTTAACGCGTTCTTAAAAAACCCGTGCGGCTTGTGAACAATTTCTAGGATTGTTACTGCACATGGTGATATGAGACACTTCGGGGTTTTAAATTCAAGAATCAACCTTTGGGGTTTGCAAGTAATATGTTGAAGGAAGACCAACTCTGTGACAGCCGGACACTTGACGTTACATCTGACGCGAAATGCTTTTCGTTAAATCCGACGGCTTAAGTGTTTCTCACAGATTTAATTTTCCGGGCTGTTGGGGGAATTGGTGGAATTCTTGGTGGGGTGTGTTACGCAGTTCTTCAAACCCAGTTTCAACTTTTTGGGACGAAAATACTTCTAATGCCCGTGTTCAAATTTATCTCCCGGCCCTTTTTAACAGAAGGGTAACATTCAGTTAATTTATAAAAACGCCCTCGTAGATTGCCCGAGACCATACCCGGCCAATTCCACACCGCAGGAACCAGGCTGCCATACTCAATTCATACGCTAACGCTTGCTGCGTGAGAGTGACCTCTGTATCGAATACAGCGTCTATCCTCGTTGATGTGCCACAAGACCAACTTGATTGATAGACTAACTGAATTCAGTTTAAACAGCGACCCCTGTCAGCAAAAGCTAGAAACCCCTTCCTTGCTTCAAGGATACCTTCTTATCAGCTACAGCTGCCTATCATTATATCACATGAATTTTTAAAGGGACGTTGTATTTTTGATCGTGATATGTATTTATTTCTCGACAAGAAACAGAAGTGATGGAGTTCAGTTACGACTTTAGACTGCTATGTTAATTTTGAAAAGAAACAAAAAATTAAATTAAAACTGATTTGATTATGTTAGTCAGTCAAGTATCTGTTTAAGTCAGTGGCTGCCTTGTGCGTTTGTTGTTTGCGACATTTTCTTGTTTTATGAAATGGCGCGAAGGAAATTAAAAAGGCGAGCGAAGAAATGAATTTCCTCTCCCCGTAGCCCTTAGCCTTTTTCGTTTACGCAGTTCCCCACTAACCGAACGCATGGAACAGGCTAATTCAAATCAAGCTAGGAGCCAAAATTGTGTGGGTTCAGTTTGTTGCTGCATGTTGTATTTTTCCTAAGGTTTTCTTGATCTCTTGTGTGGTTTTTCGCATTCGTGTCTCCACAGGCCACCACCAAAAATATCACCGGTTCTAATATTTGAAACTGTACTTCTGCACTCAGTTCTGGATTGTGCTCAAAAATAAGTATTCTGCATAGAAATGGCTAGAGTAGCGCAGCTCTCTTTCAAGGTATCACTCACGTAATGCTCCAGCTATCTCCGGCCCTATCTCATAGTTCGCCTTTGCAAAATGGTCGACGCCATTTAAGCGACTCTTAAAGGTGACTTATTCTCACATTTTTACTTACAGCATTGCCCTAACCAGCTAATAGAAGCTAACCACAAGCAAACCAGAGTGAAACTGAACAATTGAACATTTGGTGAGTGCTACTGGTGAATTCGCATTTTTCATCTAGCCCAGACCTTAACTAGAGTAGATATGGCATCAAATTGTGGTTACCAATGGATGGCATCGACCATTTACAAAAGAGAAATCAGCTTCGCCCTAAGACTGGCTAGGTCCTTCATCCAAATGGTCAGCTGATGGCTATGTAAGTTCAATAGTCTCCTTTGTCTTCAAGTTAACTTTATCGCCAATGTCTGCTGTTTCAAAGTTTGCCTTCAACCAAATGGTTAGCTTACAGCTTTTGGTGTTGAACACGCAGTTTCCGTCAGCTCTCTCTCACAGTATCGCCCATGTATGTTATTTCAAAGTTCCCCTTTAGACATGCCATCGTTATGGTCACTGACATTCAACAGTTTGTGTCGACTTTCTTTCACAGCATCAGCTGCCTTGTAAATTAACCTCATGAATTCATCCACATCGAAAGCATAGTTTGTAAACTTTGCATGAGCACCTAAAGTTGGATGGTGACCCTGTTAGAAAATGAGAAATGACAGATTACAATGTAAGTATTAAATTTCATTTTGCTAGACTAAAACGCTATGATTGCATACATGCAGTGTATATGCGATATAGAGGAAATCGGTTTTTCCAATTCCAAGGGCTCGGGAATTCGGGATTATAGATGAAAATGTCCTAAAGAAGACATTTGTTTGCACCCAACTAAATTGAAAAGCCGTGGACTTCAGTAGACCTTAGACAGTAAAACATCAGTCCTAAGGGAATCAATTTGCTTTCAGTATGTTCCCATGGTGATAAACGTTACCTGGCATTTTCGCTAACCCAATGGAGAGGGCGGGAGGGGGGGGGGGGGGAGGGAATGAAGCGAAATGGCTGGAAACTTTGCCTAGATGTCTGAAGGCCAAACTAAAATTGTCTTTTTAGTACACTCCGGGCAAACCTCATCTTCCTGGTAAAGCTTGTCCTTGTGTTCCCAAGTGATGTAGTTGACACCCCTAAAATCCAACAAGGCTATATTAAACTAAGAGCTTCATGTACCTGAACCCTTTTTGTACATCAGTTTTATTGAAAATAACATAACATGACAAAAATAACATGAAATAGCAGTGAATTGCCTAGTTTACAACAACTACAAAGCTATGTAGAACATTGAAAATGTCAACAAAATTAAGGAGACTGACTGTACAGAAAAAGGCAAAGAGAGACACACCAAGTTAATCTGATATTTACAATAGTTTCTTGGATGTATTTTTGCATTCTGTCTATTGTTAAAGAGCCTACATGTACCTGTGAGTTGGAATTAAAAATAACTGTAGTACAACACAGCAATACTGAACTGTCTATTTTGCAACACAGCATAACGCGAGAGAAACAAGGAGCGAAGCGAGCGCGGGCAAAAGAAGATTCAAGTTCTCTCGTGAATCTTTTCCTGCGTTCAGTGATAGAAGAAAAATACAAGAAAATAGAGGGCTGTGAACATGCAGTCTACAGCTATACTGGAACTATTAATTAATAATGTATGTCACCTTAGTCTTGCCAGGTTACTGTAACAATCTGGGTCTTCTGTGTTATAACTATTAAAAATAAAATTTGAAAAAATAACTTTCACAAAGAATAGATTCCATAAAAGTTGCAGATCATGAGTATTTAATTCAACAGTGCCGACACCAAATTCTGACTTACAGTTCAATGAGTACCGCCCAGTCTGGCAAAAACAATGCATGTGTGAGTCCTGCTCCATGCATTCCAATAAATATGTCAGAATTATGTGTTATCTGATGAGAAAAATCACATCATTCATACTACTGCTTTGAATAATGAGCAGAGACAGCACTACTCTTTGCCCTTCTATTTGTGATCAATGTGTGGGTTCTTGTATTATTGGACTATTTTGCAATTTGCAGAGTGTAAAAACACGCTAAGCGAAAAACAAAGATCTGTCAAACTGAAAACGTTACGGACGACAAAAAGTTGATCCGTTTACACCTTTATAGGTTTTGTTTTTTCCTTGCAAAGGATGTTGTTTTTTGGGTTTGGTACTTAAATAGGGTATCAAATTCCGTTTACTTTATCCTTAAATAGGGTCAGGGTTTAAGAACCTTCACGGCAGACATCTATCCAAAATTTAAGGGAGTACCTTCCCCCCACCCCCCTGGTTTTAGCTCCAGCAGTTATGAGCCCGTTTGGCTTAAAAGGCTTTGATTAATATAAATTAAATTAATTATGCTATACTGATATACATTTTCCTTCCTTGTTAACCATTCTCTGTTGTATATATTACACTGTACCTTCAACTGTTCCAGAAATGGCATTTGCCTACAGGTACAAAAGCAAAATTAGTCTAAAATTATGATTTAATTATAAATAATTAATGTTACACCAAGTAATACCAGTAATCAAGTTTAAATAACAACTGGATGATTTAAAAATGATAAAATACTACTACCTTATAAATATTATCTTACCAAGTATAATCAACAACTTTCACTTTAAACATAGGAACATTCATCATTGCACCCACTAGCTGCATATGAATAAAAATTATTAACATTATTCTAGAAAAAATACATTATTGTTCTTAAAAATATTGGTACTTATTTTAAGTAAACACAATTTTAACAATAAATCATTACTGTGAGATAATACGACCACAGCAGTAACTGAACATCACGTCTGAGTGCGGTGCATTGTTGAGTTATATTTAAGAAGCAGGAATTTTTAAGAACACGAGAGAAGTGCATAGAGAAGCACGAGTCCTAGCCGAGTGCTTCTCGCACTTATTGAGTGTTCTTAAAAATCCCCAATTGCTTATATAAGTCAACAATGCATGAGTGCATTTTATGAAATGTTAAAGAAATTGCAGAGTGCGTTACAACTTGATAAAGCAAGTGCGTGATGTCAGCTGCATGCTTTATGGAGCTATAATGAACTTGAACTGACCAATCACATTCATGCCAACTCTCCCGGATTATCCGGGAGTATCCCGGATACAGGATGAATCTCCTGGTCTCCCGTATGGGTCACCAAATTTTCCGGATGCGAAAGAAAATGAAAAAGAAAATGCTTGAAATAAGAGTTTTTACTTTAACTCAGGCCGATTTTGGGAGAAAATTTTGAAATATTTGACACATTTTAAAGTTGAATTGACAGGGCTCTATTTTTAACTCCGTTTTGAAGACTGTGAAAAGGTATCTCGATGCAAAATTGGCGGTCTCCTGGATTTAAATCTTTTAGGTTGGCATCACTGCAATCATACTGCACTCAATTCCACAACCATTCTATTAATGCTTGTTACAGTGGGAGATGATGTGGCCAAATGGTTAGAATACTGGACGGCAGCTTGGGTTGCCATAGTTTGGGTCCTGGCTTGTTGGGCTCCGCATTGTGTTCTTGGGAAAGACACTTTGCTTTCACTTTGCTCTACACCTATGTGTAGACATACTGCAGAAACCACAATAAAAATAATACAGCCGTATAGACCAACTATGAACCTATTAACCTGGACTGCAGAGGAAAAAAAGACATGCCAGACAAAGAGAGACCAGCTGCCGCAGACAGAGAAAGACAGAACAGCCTTGGGTTTTGCAACATGAAGGGAGGCGGCAGTGGCTTCACATGACCAAGTTAAGTGGATTATACCAGTCCTAGGTTTGTGGCTCAAAGTTAATAATCAAAGTACTGGCCACTTGGCCCAAAGTACATTTTACCTTAACCTATGCTATGAATCAATTAAAATTGCTTTGAACACATCACAAATGTTACTTACAGTCTTACAGATCAATTAAAACATTTTCATGCCCCACCTCATCTTGATTAAGAATTCTACGGTACTTGGTGCTCCTCTCTAAAAGTGTTATTCTAAATTCTTCTTCCTACAAAATTAATATGAACGCAATTGTCCTTGAGAATTTATCTAAAAGAGTTAACAAAAACAACAAGTATCCTGGCTATCTAAACTCAATGTACCTACAGCATGATCATCTTGTGTTATACCAAGTCGATGTAAAGTATGCTCTGTGAAAGCTTTGAAAAGTCCACTACCAATGCAACTGGGAACCTGAAAAAATGTTGCTTGATAAATTTTAATGCACATTAATTTTAACAATTCACATTACATTTATAACAATAATATTGCATAGGGTCAAGATTTGCACTCGCCTCCTACACAGATGTTTTGGCTGATCACACAAGCAAGGAAGATTGTGTCATGAGTGATGAGCCAAAACAGCGTCTACGTAGGACTGGCTAGACAGTCATACATAGGACTGGCTAGATCATTCAGCTAATTGGTTGATCAAGTTTATGATGATGTGGTTTGTTATTCACCATGAAATACATGACTACAGCTAATTGAACTTTAAGACAAATAAGAGGACATTTCTTGCAGTAGTTTCAACAAATTTTACTTTAAATTAAATTATTTTATTACCTACAAACATTTTGGTGACTGTAATTTGCTAACTATAAAATTATTAGCAATGAAAACAAAAAAGAAAACAACATTTAATATAGGCAATCAACCAGTTTCTCTTTTCAAATTAAAGTTGATCATTTAGAAGGGAAGGAAGAAAGCTTGGGAAGAACAACCACATGGATGCCACAATAATAATTATAAACCATTATAATAATAACTATATTGTATTACCAATGGCATGTTGTAGTAGAGACCACGGATCATTCTTGGGTTGAAAGAGAACACAGCATCTTTAAAACAAACCTAAAAAATAAAATGAAAATGATCAATACCTTTAAGTGGTATATATCTTGCAAAGAAAAAAATATACATGTATGTACAATATGATTATAATGATATTATTAACATTGATTTGTTTTAAACAATGTGCATCACGTAACTTACACTCTTCCCAGCATATTCATTCAACCGAATGACACGATGCTTTGTAAATGCCTTCCATGTGTCTGAGAACAAGTCACGATATTGTAGAGAACTCTGTGACACAACAAGTTTACAAGGAAAATGTTAAAAAATAACTCAGGAATTAAGTGAATTCTACTGTGAGGGCTCAGTTTACATGTTGAGTGAAACTTGATTGTGCAGGCTGGTACTAAAAACATGTACTGGTGAATTAAATTTGGTAAGAAGCCCCCTTCTACCGTAGATGGATACAGGTATGAAATAAGCATTATTTTAGTATCTGAAAGACAAAATTTGCCATTACAGAACTCTGAACCTTGATAACCCCAACCCTTGTACACCTGTCAATGTCAAGCTCCAGGATGGGGACAGGGGGTGGACATAAACTGGGCATTCTATTAAAATGACCGAAGTCCCCACTAGGGGCAGATAATAGGCCATTTCCGAGTTCCCTTGAGCCTCTATTTCAAAGCAAGTCTAAGTGCAAAAGTTTTGTGATGGTAATTAGTTTTTCTTTTCATATGAATGAAAATTCATTTTTATTACAAAGACTTGGCACTTAGACTCGCCTTGAAATAGAGGCTCAAGCGAACTCGGAAATGGCCTATTGCTGTCACCTAAGAGCCACCTAAGCCACGTCAAGCCCCCCCCCCCCCCCACACACACCCTGTGGCATAAAACCAATAGCTGCTTTCATAACTCAAACATCCTTTCTGACTCAAATCTTCTGCAATTATTCCTCTCCAGGTGGTTTTCTTACTAATTTTTTGACTCTGAATAACTTGAACCCTTCAACAACTGGTCTCAGCACTAGAGTTTGGGGTGTTTGTACCCCTGAGCTCCCTAATGACGTTTATTGTTTAAGGCTGAAAATATTAAAATTGGGCTGTTACATCAAGCCTTTTTTATTCCCCTTGAAGGTGTAATGCGTTACTGGTAGGGGATTCAACTGATTCAAAATATAGAAATGGAAATAGATAAAATATCTCCAGCTTACTGTGTCCCACATGAGGATATTGATGTCAGTGCTAAAGCTGCCATTCATGTGCTGAGTCACATATAGGTTCACAAAATCACAAAAGTGGTGATATAAGTTGATGCCTGAAATTAATAAATGCACCCTTTTATCTCTCATAATTTGTGTAATTTTGTTTCCTTACTTTTTCATACACTTCTTTTTAGTGCAAGGAGGATTTTGGTTAATAAATTTATGGCCATGGGACTTTCTTGAGTGTTCAGTCATGCAAAATGTTGTCTCAGTCTCGAATTTCTTCAACTTTAAAGTTTGATAACCACATGCATGTAATACAACATTTGAATCCCAGTTACAGTTGATTGACTGTTCACTGTATGTACTTGTAAAATCCAAATGACGATCAACATACCTGTACATGTATTTCTTATTTATGCTGGCTCATTGATAAATATAAATAAGAATTATTTTCGATGTGTTTCAACTGTTTGCAAGCATGGTCTTGCCATTCAAGTATGCCTATAAGCACCACTAATCTTGCATAAGTTATGTCTTTGGACAGTACTGTGTTTCAGTTTTACCATGATCATAATCACGATTCTAACTAACTTTGCAGGAACTATTTTTGAAAATGTACAGTTTTTAGGTAAAAATATACCTGCATCCAATTTCATAAAAATTGTTGGTCTGCTTATTACCACATCACAGAGTCCAGCATGTGTGGGCTGGGCTGGGAGTGATGTGTAATGCTCTAGTTCAGCAAACCTAACATGAAAAATAATTAAACATAGTAAAAATATTAGTACTTTCTTGACGCTGCAAGAATATCAACCCTCTTTCATTCCTGTAAGTCTGTACTGTCAAGACATCAAACCAACATTCTCCCAGAAAGGTCCATAATGAACTATATTCCATATAGCTACGACAATAACGTCAGTGGCGGATCCAGGGGTAGGGTTGGGGGATCCGGATCGCCCTTCCCTAACCAAATCATTTGTTTTTACTACTTGTCTGACACTGAAATTCCCGCATCGACCAGGGGTTTAAAAATGTTTTGAAGTAGGTGTTGTCGACTGGAAGAGTAGGCGGCCGTTATAGGTGAGCTTTTGGGTCACAAGCTGATTGCTATGACCAGAGTAGCCGGCGGCATAACAGTCAAGTAGACGGTGAAACCCCTGATCGACCGGATCACTTATTATCTCTCAACTGAGTCAAAGTTTGGACCACCCTATCAAAAATTGCTGGATCCGCCCCTGAGCATCAACCTAATTATGGAAATCAGAGTTGGGATCTTGCCTGTTGGACAATTCTGGATTTTTGAAAGGCAGGTTTTATTTCAAATTTGAATGCCTTCCACAGGCTAGTATGTATTATAGACAGTAGCTGCCATCTTCTACTGAAAATCTGATTGGTTCTCTGATCATAGTTACTTTGTTCACTGACACAACAAAATTGCACACATATTGTCTTGAAAGGGAAAATCAAGCTGCCTAATGACTTGATTTTTTGCTTAAAAAGGGAAGGTTTTAGACAGATTACTAAATGATTAGAGATAATCAAGCTGATTGACTGGCTCATACAGACAGAAAACTTTGCCTTACTTTACGTGTAATACATCATATTATTTGACAAATAGTAGCACTGTCCAAATATGGTCATCATGCTCTCAATATCCATGAACTGCAGCTGACAGATATTCTGCGCTTCCCGTTAAGTAACAATAATTTGGTAGAAGTCTCACAAAGTGCCGCATAATGGCAAATTTTCTAGCTGTAAAATGCTATTTGCTGTTGAATATATATTATCCTGCTCAACTGTGCAGAATATTGTCTGATTTTAGCCGACTCAGCCTACGGCCTCGTTGGCTAAGTATCAGGTGATATTCTGCATTACTTCGCAGGATAATTGTTAAATATTCTAGCAATGAAAGTAAATGCTTGCAAGCTTTAGTTGACTACAGTAGGTTGAAATGCAGATTGTTGTACAGATGTTATTTCTGTTACCGGTAAATAATTGCCAATGTGTAAATTAACTCACCATGACTGCAATGGACTTTTGTTTTTACCCTGATTCTTGTGCAAGTCTTTCTTTAAGTGACAATGTCCCCCAACTTCACCTTCTTTGAGAACATCTTCACGAAATCTGTTCAAGACAGAAAAGGATACATCATGTCCTTACTGCATCAATACAATGGCTCGCCTATCGGCTCACCATTGTATACGCCCATACAGATCTCCTGCTCATATTTTAACTTCTACTTGGGATTGTATTGTATTATTATTATTATTATTATTATTATTATTATTACTGTTGTTGTTTCAGTGGCATAAAAATTGGATGTGCTTATGAACCTACAACTGTAAGTGCATGTCAACCACTTTAAAATCTTTTTTTTTTACATTTTTTACATTTTTACAACTACGTAATCTCATTTAATTAACATGTATGAGTGTTACATATGACTCCCAGCTGGAATCAAACCTAACCCACGTGGCTGGTTGAAAGCAAATCACAAAAGGATTGCTCCAGACTTTTAGACTTGCAGTATAAAGGGTCATGAATGCTCCCTCAAAATTTTGCATCACTTGCATTTAACTGAACTTCTGCTTGATTATGCATGCTCGCAAAATTTTAGAGACAAAAGAGAATGCTGATTAATTGGTATATATTTTTGCAACTGTTTGCATGGCTGGTGTTTGCCGAGGTTATTTGTCGTCTACAAAGTGTTTGTTGCTTGCAAGGCTAGCTTTGTCAATGCTGATGCTCAGTAAAGAAAAATGCTGTGTCGCATGCTCACAAATGCACGCAACCACCCTTTGGTAACCCACTTAGGCTTGCTTGATATGAACCATTATGCTTGAAGTTTTGAAGCCCCTATAGCTCCCAGGACTAACCTGTTGGCAGAAGCATCAGGGTTGAGATTTTTGAGATCAAAGTAAATGTTTGTGGCATGACAATACCAGAGATTTGTGGTGCATGTCAGTGATGAATCACCCTTAAAAACAAAATTAATAAAAATAAAAAAAAAATCCTTAATTTGTGAATTATCAGGAAAACTAGAACTATAACAGAAGCACCGTATTTATAGCAATATGCCAAATTTCAGTTCTGTTAACTAAAATAGCATTACTGTTGAATCTTGATAACTCAAACCTCCATTTCAAGGAAAATCAAAAAAAGGTTTGAGTTATAGTGTAGAGTGGACTTTCAAGTTATCAAGGGTAAAGGTTACAGCAGACAACCTAGATGATAATTGAATAAGGTTTGAGTTAGTGGGAGTTTCTTATTGTCAAGAGTTTGAGTTTACAATAATTTTCAAATTTTGGATACCGGTTCCTTGGGCTGACACAGCTCCATGACATGGTGTTTCATTTTCTTGATGTAACCAAAATCTCCTTGCTCCCAAAATAACTTGACTTGGTCCTTTAAAGTCTTGGCCCTAAGATAGAAATAACTAAAACTTAAGCAAACTATCAAGAATGATATACATGTAAATATAAGTATCAAGGAATTGAATAAAATATTACATTAAATTTTTACGCTTAGACTACATGTACTTGAACTTGCAACTAAATTTGTAAACAAATAAAGAAGGTGTGTCATATAAATGAGATAAACTTATTAGCCTGTGAGTTTAACATAATTATAGTTAATAGACAGAGGGGATTTGTAAGCTTTTGATCACTTTTTTGGTCTTGATAGTGCACAAAACACTTTATAGCTGATGTGGTTCAGTGTGTACAGTCATAGACCTTTCAACATAAGTCTTTGAATTATGTTTGCTCCTTTAAGGTTTCTGGGCTTCATATAATTCCATATTCCCTTCTATAAACTTACTATGGGGTCAGTTAAATGCTGGAACAACAAATCTAAAGGCAGCCATGTGCACCTACCATGGCAGATGATGATGGATACAGTATGGTCTGGAGAACTGATTCTTAGAATCACAGTCTTCTTCATATCCCCAACATTTAGAATTGGAGTTCTAATAACAACAACAACAAAATAATAATTATTTTACTTTCCTTGAAGTATACTATCTTTTTAGTTAGGATCTGGTTAAATTATTCTTTTTCTCAATTTTCTAAATGTGCTGATGCACAAACTAAGGAACATGTTGCAAGGACATGATAAGAAACAAAGGCAAAATTGTTCTATGTTATGCATATATTAAATCTAATATGAAAGTCTCCCTTTGATTTATAAGTTGACGCAAGGGAAATTGGAAGAAGGATTGAGCATTTACTAGATGTAACATGAAAGGGTTTCAAAATATTTGAAGTATGTGTGACCAGCAACATGAAGAGGAGGTGTCTGTGATACACACTGTATGTTGAATGTTATATTGCTACGAGCCAAAGTTACCTGCAAATAAGTACAGATCAGATCACTAGTGGTCATCAGCTCAGTGTTTTGAAACCCCTGAACTTGACTTCGGGCATAAAAATACTCCTTCAACACAGATTCATAAAAGCCAGCAGATTTTTTCTACCAAAATAAGCTTTCATTATTACCTGACATGGCCCATTGTTGCAGAACCGTTGTTCATAGTTTTCGTTCCTCGTGAAATATGGGATGTGACTTTGTGGAACATCAAGTGTTTGGAGTTCCCAGTGAGTGGCACCGTCATCCAATTCCAGTAAAAGACTGAATACTAAAACAACTGGAACGGTGACCTTCAACATCTCAGGCATGCTGAGTCATTACCACGACATCATGTCTGCGAAAAAATTAATCATGAATTCGTCATGCCATATTTACACACATATATGCTATACTTAATCAACAGCATGCAAATAAGTGACCCTGTTCCTAGGGCCGGAGGAACTTCCATAGGAAACAGACAGGGATGCTGTCTCAGGGTCCTATCTCTAGGCAAAAATGGACAAAGACCTTCAAAATAAGACAAGCCTCCATGAATTTAAAAGAGTAGTTGGGGGAATTAAAATTTCAGACGTGCTGGATGGAACCTGCAGCAGCTGTCATGCTAATTGCTTAACATAGCAATATCATAACAAACTTAAGTAGTCTTAAATTTTTTAATTTAATTAATTAGATATATAAAACATAATTTATTTAATTTTAATTTTAATTAATTTTTAATTAAATTTTATTCTTTACTACCAATATTTTATATCAGTATATATTTTGTACATAATTAATATTTTATATATTATACATTGTAGTGTCCCCGATAATTAGCTTTTTTAGCTACAGCTAAATACCTTGACACATTAGTAAAGTGTATGATGATGATGATGAACCCCAAAAGGTGACCAATCGGCAGGTGTACACAAGCCTGCAAATAATTTTTGTCAAAAGGGAGGTCATTTGTCACGCCAGGGACAAATTTGACCGGACAAGAAGCCAATCTGGTCGGACAAAAAAATCAACTGGTTGATATCTATAAAAAAAGTTCACTGACTTTTCCCCTCCTCCGACCAGACCAAGCTTTTGCCGGTCAAAACCTGAAATTTGCCGGACAAATGTCCAATGATTGGCTGTTATTTGCAGGCTCGTGTACATGGCTAAAGCTTTCACAGACCCCTTAAAGATTTACCAAAATACCAAAACCAAATATATATTTCTACATATTCTTGGCGTGCAACCCGAAATAAGGCCTAGGCGAAACTATTGGGATTATTGGCCAGAACACCCTAAGATAGACCAAATATCTGAAATTTAATACATCCCAAAGCGAGTCGACACACATCCTCATTGGGATTAACCCCACCCCACCCCCTGCCCGGCCCCCGTATTCTGCAGTTTTGTCGGTAGCCCACACACGATAGATCAAAAATCGGCTCATCCTTGGTGTAAAAAGCTGTGAAACTCACCAGTGATGTAAAAAAAAATTACAAAGAACCTCGAAACAATATAAAACAGAAAAACAATAGCTCAAAAATAAAGAAAAAGGTCACAGTAGGTTTTTACACCGAGGTAAACCCCAAAGTGTAAGCATGATGCGAGGCTGTATGGTTAAACTTTGTATCACGTTAGCAGACAAAAGAATATTCGAAAATTTGCACTTTTAACCAGAAAGCCTCGGAGTCATGTCAGACTTTTGATATATCTAAATCTAAATTTTGCGACCTCTTCCATGGGCTATAGATATTACTTATAACTTTAATGTTACACAGGGCTTGAGAAAACAGCACCTTGTACTCGTACCTCAAAACAGATCAACAGCAACGCGATAATGAATAAGACATCATCATCATATCAGAAGTCGTCCACATCCGCCATTTTTTCCTGGCTCGCAAGCAAGGAAACTGGAACCTAACCTTGCCATTCTCGTCCCCAGAGCCGCTTGTCCCTCTTAGCCGGCTGGGCCTGTGCACGAAGAACAAATGGGGGACACATGATTTGATTTGCTGAAATCAAACAAAGGGAGTCCATTCACATCAGCCGTTTTAAAATCCCTTTGCTTTAGCACGTTTAAAATGGCTGTGATTGGATTGGGGATTGGATTCCCTTTGTTTGATTTCAGCGAATCAAATCATGTGTCCCTAGAGCCACTTGTTCCTCGTGCACAGGCCCAGCCGGCTAAGAGGGACAAGCGGCTCTGGGGACGAGAATGACTCTTTGCTAGAAGCCCGGCCTCTCACAAATTTAAAGTGAGAAATGATCATCTGTGAATTTCCCAATCGGAATAAAGAGGCCTGAAAAATTTCAGGGCTTCAATGAGATTCAAATAGGTTTCCCCATCATTTTGCCGTAGATGATTCCTGGAATATCATTTTGCTGTGCACAGAACCACTGAAGAACCCTAGATAGGTTCTCCACTGAACCCAAGAAGCTTATTTTTTTAGTCCTTGGATCCAGCTTTCAGGAATTCTACATACAATTGTGACGTGATTTATCTGTTGAGGAATGCTCCATGATAATTTTTAAGGTGGCTTTATTTCTTGATAATTTTGCTTGCTAAAAATATAAGCATGATATGTCATTCAAAAATCCTGTGGAAGTCATTAATTTCCCAAACCTGCAAGTTCTTTGGTTGTATGACACAAAAATGTTGCAGTAATTTGCTATGTGTCAAACCCATGCAGGAGCTCATAGACCCTTTGCATAACAATACTTGTACATCCTAAGCCTCATAATTATGTGAAAATCCTCGACTTTTTTCGGGCAAAACTCTCAGGATTCGGGCAACAACAGTTGCATTTTTTGGGTGGTTGTATACGAATTTAATGCCAACGCATTCGAGAATTGTAATTTTTTTCGGGCAGGGAGCCCCCCAAGTCTGGAGGTGCCCGTGGTACGAGGTTAAGGATGTTCAAAGAAGTTATTCAAATTTATGTGCTTTTTATGCAAATGATCTATGGGCATATGCAGTCATGGCTCCTCAGACAACAATGATGATTATCAATCATAGTGTCCGACAATCTTGTCCCCAGGAGCTGAGATTCTGTACCAAGAATCGAGACCTCTGGCCACCTCTAACTTGTGAGTATGCACAGAGTACTCATTCTGTAATTTTCAGCCAATCTGATTTGACAATGAGTTCGTAAATCAAGGACTTCCGGTGTTGGAGGCAGCCTGAGGTCTTGATACTTGGTGCTGACCAAAAGGATCATGGCCTCTGGAGACGCAAGAATGTGAAAAACTTTGGGTGATACTTTGTATGACAATTAAGTTAAGTACATTACAAAGTTGTACGTACCCCCAATGAATCAGTTTTTGTTCACTGTAACTTCATTACTGTCTCTTTACTGTCATGTGTGGCTGTATTTTTATCTTATATTGTCATTTGTGCTTTATTGATGTAATATTTAATTTGATTTCTTGTATACTTGTTGAACTTTTGGTCTTGTTAACTTGAATTTTAATTGTTTTACTTGTCCACACACTACCTGCCCAGACTAGCTCTGCTATTTGTGGGTAGTGTGTAATTATGTAAAGTAAAAAATGTTCTGATTGAATAAAACTGAAAACTCAAACTGAAACTATAATTTGATAATTAGAAACTTTTATAATCCTATAACAGGGATTTCAAAATGTTTCGGAGTAAGTGTCATCGACTGGAAGAGTAGGCGGCTGTTATAAGTGAACTGTTTGGTCACAAGCTGATTGCTATGACCAGAGTAGCCGGCGGTATACTAGTGAAGTACCCAGTGGAACTCCGGCAGCTGCCGGCTTGTTTTGAAACCCCTGCTATAAAAAACTATGGACACTGAAGTCATCAATACTATTTTGTTTCACATTTAAAGCCGACGCAAGTCAGTAAATTATTTAGGGGGTTAATATGGGTACCCTGGCTGAGGATATCCATATGGATAGTAGCCCCCTTGTGATGGATATGGAGAGCCTTGATGCTGTGGTGGGGTTGGTCGAAAACCCATTCCTTCTACCATGGCACCAGCTGCAGCATTCAGCAACCCTTGCACTCCACCAACAGTACCACCAGGGTTCCCTGCAGGAGGAGGAACTGTACCAGTTGGATACTGTGGAGGGGCTGCCCCTGGGCCGGCTGGTGGTACATAAGGGGAAGGGCCTGGAGGACACATTCCTCCATATGGTCCTGCTCCAGGATAGGGGCTTTGGCCTGGGTAAGGCGACGGTCCTGGATACGGTGTTGGAGCCGGGAAGCCTCCAGGTTGTGGAACCATCCCAGGGATACCTGGGTAAACCCCTGGCTGGTGCTGTGGTCCCAAGCGGTGCTGATTCATGAGAATTTCCTTCGCTCGTTTCCTGTCTCGAGGAAAAGTTAGCACATTGTCTAAAGCCGACAAGTTATTATCAGTGATGTGGCTAGCAATAGCCTCCAAAGCTCTTATTTTCGATTTGTCGAACGAGAATACACGAAGTATTGAGGCGGCTTGCTCGCATGTGATGCTGTACATCCTTGGAGCACAAACCTCGACAGCTTTTTCCTTGTCATCGTCAAACGTTAACTCCCCAACAAGCTGGGCGACTTGATCGGAGGATAGATATCCATGCGAACAAGAAAGAGTCGTCCTCAGCGCCTCCAACTTCTCGTCCTTGAAGTTTCGTCCCTGTACAGCTCGCCTAATGTTTTCGAAGCTACTTGAATCCATCGTATTTTTTAACTCTGAGTCTCGGCAAGAAGCAAACGTTTCGAAACACAAATGAATGCGGAACGCCTGGTGACGTAGTAAGCAGACACGGAAATAGTCCAGTTTCGAGTTAGCCAAGACCGCTGAACAAAAGACTAAATACTCAGTTGTACAGGGCTAGCCTCAATCCGATGAAAAATATTCACAAATACCAGCAGAAAAGCACTGAAGCGTAAGATAAAACAATACACAAAGTTGTTAATTGGCCACCGTAAAGAGATTCAAGTGCTGACGTTTCGAGCGTTAGCCCTTCGTCGGAGCGAGTCGGAAATTGAGCCTACCGAGCCTACATGCCGTCGTAATCCCCCTCTTCCCCCTCCTCCACGCCCCTCACACATACAGATGGAGGGCTCCGTCTTCTCTTTTTTCCTTGGGGTGTGGTTAGGGCAATAGAAATGTAGCATGGGCTACCCTCCTGGCTTCGGGAAAGGTACCCGGAATTCCTTAAATCCTCCTGCATTGAACAAAATGAGAGGGTAGTACTAAAACACGCATGTAGCGGTACACAGTTGCAGTCTGGAAGAGCGAGGAAGATTTTATTGCCACCTGCAGAGGGTCTTTCCAAAGGTGGAATTATACTGTCAATTCCTGATTAAAATGCAGATGAGAAGTAGGTATCACCTTTGCACTGGGTAACAGAAACGAAACTTGAACGTGTTCAGGGAGTCATCATAGGCGCGTTTCGAGATTCGAAAACGGCGTGAAAACGGGCAGTTATTTATCAGGGCTGACGTAAACGACGTTCAGTAAACTACAGGGAGTGCGCAAACCCTCATCTGAACTTATTTCTTTCCAAGGCATTATCACAGCACAACAATGAGGAGTCAAATAAGTTACAACAGAACGACTTTATATTGAATACGTCAAATTTACATACATCACAGAAACGTATATTTTCTTTTTACACCGTCTAACTTTGTTACACTTTTTGTTCACGATCTTACACTTGATAAATTACGAGAGACCGGCTCCAATATTTTACATCTAATACAATTGTTTCATAAGGTTTATTTATTTCTAATAAATATAATTTTGGTTTTTACAAAGCCTTTAATATTGCTTCTTTATAAAACAGCATGCTATGGAGGAGGCCAAAGTTCTGTTTCCAACTCGTTGAAACTAAATTTGTCTCGGCTTTCTCGTCTCCTTCGCAGCCGCTTGAGAATCCACACAACGCTCAAAGGCGGTTGCGAAGAAGAGTGGGGGTTCACTTACATCGAGTTAGTAACCCTGCGAATAACGCTTTTCCAGCGGGGCGGGAAGTTAGTAAGTTCTGAATCCCGCTCATGAGGTGCGAGTTATTACAAAATGCTGCGACTTGAAACTAAAAATTTTACATTGACTATTTCAATTGGGCTACCAATTTGCAAAATTCACTTCGATTTACTTTGTTCGTGAAAAGAGCCATGAACGCACTTTTCAACTGATATCCAATCAAGGCTTTGCAAATGGTAAAATTGGTGAAATGTATTTTGCACAATATCAAAACAATTCCAAACTTTAAGAAGGCGTTTGATTCCTTGTCTCTGCCACGAATCGGGAGTTTTACTCGATCTTGGATTAACAGCTATACTATAGAGTGATATTTTTTTTGTGACCGAGACAAATTGCCGATAGCAGTTAAACACTCGTGTATGCATTCCAGAGTCTCCTATCTTCGATTCTTGTCATAGTAACTAATACCAGTATACTACAAATCATTATTATTATTGTGAACTAGGAACAATTTCAAAGAAAGAAAAAATTACATATAGGCTCTAGAATATTAAGCAAGTTCAAGTATTTCTGCAATCAATTTGAAGTAGTATTTAATATTAAAATGTTAATGAGTTGGATATTATATTGTTCATGATACTCTCTATCCTTACAGTTCCTATCAGGGGAGAGAAGAACAATTCCTCAGCAGCTCGCTGAGTCAGCATTCGTGTGGCGGGAAGTCGAAGAAGTATCTTGGCAAATCTTTCAGGCCTATGAGGGTGCTGTTTTTCAACATAAAGCTTCAGAGCACAGTGTGCCTTCTCTTGGAGCCATTCAACTTGCTTAGAATTCTTCAGACTAGAACAATCTGTACGAAAGAAAAAAATACGCTTGTAACATTAGCTAACAATTTTGAAATACCGTTTGAAGGTGACAATTTCTTGACAAATATTACAGTGTAATAAATTAGTAATAAAAGCAGTTTCGAGTGATCTAATTCAGCAACTGTTGAATAATAACATGTTTTAGTACTGAGATAGTTGATAATAGCTATCACAAACTCTTGCCTTCTAAATCACCTCATATATTTGGTAGAGGCCTTAAAAATTTTAAAATAATTATGCTTCTTGCTATGATCTGTGAAACACCTCCAGATTCAACTTAATAAACCTAACCCTCAATAACGTGAACAACAACACGGTTTATTTGAACTGTAAAATTAAGGGTACATTAACCACTTCATGCGCGTGCTCGCGTGCGTTGCTAAGGAGGTGAAATTTCACTTCTGTTTACTTTTTTCAGCCTGCACGCTGAAAATAAACTCAATAACTTGCAAATTTGCTTACATTTTAGATATTTTTACTTTGTGTTTCACAAGATGCAAAATAAAAGAAAGAAAAAAATTAACTCCGCATGGCTATGTTTGATCTTACTGAAGGGCGCTGGTAGTGTAAATTGCACAAGCAATGATAGGGTAACTGGTTTCTTTAAATGCTAAAGGAAATGCGGTTTTCATTAAATAGAGACTTTTTCGACGAGTTTTGATTAAAGCCAACGTTGGAAACATAGATATGCATTCCTTTTCAAATCATGCTATTTTCAGAAACTTACAAATTTTTCAATATTTTGAAATTCTCTCAAAATCTGACCTTTCAGAAATAAAATGAAATCTATGCAGACCATAATGAGGATTAAAATTAAAACATTAAACCAATGAAAAAAATCCCAATAAAGTAATTTGACTGGGGACCTTGGCATTTTCTCAGTATTAGTCACATGACCAAGGGCATGGCCTGATGACATCATCACTGGTGCTACTGGTCACGAAAAAGTTAAAACTGAAATAACTCTGAACTAACTAAAAATGACGAGGTTATAAGAAAATAAATTTTCCGTAGAAACGGCTCAAAAAGATCAGTTAAGGCGGATTTTACCTCAATTTCAATGAAATATTTAGAGGTTTAGAGTAGGTATAAAAAAAGAAAATTAGTTTTGAAACACCCACAGACAGTTGACCCACCACCCAAGAGCAACCAGCCCAGTAGCGGGACTGTTTGGGTGTGCATATTCTAATTTTCAAACTCCATTTAATCTTCACTACTTCATATTCCTCCAAATTTTCCTCCTCCTATAAGAAAAACTAACTTCTCCCAAACATACCCAAAAATCATCCAAACATTTACAAAACATCACAAAACATTCACTGGTGAGATGAATGAAGGGTTTTGGCATTGCTTTAAATGCAAACAAGATATGTGCGTTAAACCCACTTTAAATGAAAGAAAATACGGAAAAGAATTAGGAAGCTTAACTAGTTGGGTGACCACCATTTTTACCTGCATTTAACAACAACATTTTACTAGATCCCCAGCACCCACCACACCCCCGTCACACCCCAACAACTCAAACCTCTTTCGATTCCTTTTAAGCATGGTTTCATGTCATCAGGATTAAGCTATCATCTTGGTTTCTGTTAGTTGATTGCAGGTATTATTAAAGCTGAACAAACTACAGGAGCTGTATTCCTACTCCTTCCTGGATCAAATACTAGTCTGTCACAGGGTTACTTCCTGCATTAAATTTCCTGGTGTACATACATTTAAACATAAAGTGTTTTAATTCTCACAAACTGTACTGACATAAAAAATTATATCAAAGAAAGGCCACTTCTACATACCTGAATTAAAAAGTACAATTGCCTTGAGGAATGCATACTCCACGGAATCCAACTCAAGCTTCTCAAGACTGAACAGCAAGTCCTTAACGCTCATTATCTTCTCAAGCATGTTTGGCTCTTTTGGCAACACAGGTGATTTCCGATCTTCGCTACCCTCATTTCGTTCGATGTGAACTGCAGCAAGAGTCAACAATGGCGACAGGGGGAAAGAACTGGAACACTGCGCAACTCCCAGCATAAAAAGATCTGACCATGTACTTTGTAGCAAAACAAGCTGATCTGTATTTTCCAGACCGCGAAAGGCCTGAATGCTTCGCGCCCAATCAACTGTAAGGAACAGAAGACGAGTGGCAATCTCATAAACATATTCCATTGATAACGAAGACACACCAAGGGTTGGCGGATTAAGTTTAAATTGCAGATGCTCAGAGCTTATGATACAATCATATTGCTCTGCAGGAAGAAATCCTGGAAGTGATATGTGAGAATTTGGTGGTGACGAAACTGGCATTCTACTTGGTGTTAGAGGTTGGACTTCTGGCTTTTCCTGGTGAACCGGGAAAACAGGATGATGCTGATCCGGAGACAAACTTGCAGTTCTTGGATGGTTTTCATTTGCGTGATTTTCCATGCTTTTTGTAATCGGCTTTCTTTCACACTGCACAGCTAGAACAAAGAGGGAACAGGACAACAGAGTATAAGAATGCGAGATATATATCACAGTAGATAACTCACAACAAATTCTGAGTGAAAAGGTAAATCGACTCAGGCTTTGAGCTATTGTAACTTTTAATTCCAAACTTTTGCCGTGCTGCTGCATCATCAAGGAATGTAATGAAAATATTCAATAGTATGTAATACACCCAGTATAAAGGTGGTGTATGTGACGCGAGTGATTATAATATATAATAAGTGGATGCAACTATAGCGATGAAAATATACAATAACATGGAGAATCGTTAATGACAAAGCAGCTCAAAATAAAGCAGTTCAAAATAGGTCTTCGAGTTTGATGCAGTCTTCACGGGAATTGAGTTTGGGTTTGCACTTTTGGATGTACAGCTGTAAAGCGCCTCAATATGCACAGCACCCTGCATTAAACATCAAGGTGACTTGGTTTCAAGCTTATCAATTTTTTCATTTTTCATACAATTTATTTTAAATATGATTTTTTAAATAAGTACACCGTGTGAGAAGCACACAGCAACAGTCTTGTCAACTTTCTTCATTTTTTTTCTGACCAGTTTCATCTGATTACTTAGACTTCATCTGGGAGTTTGAACAAGACAGCTAAATGGAATTTAGATTTAATTATAGCCTATCTAACTATCTAACAGATCACATTTCAGCAAGCTAGGATGCAACAGTGGAAAACACCACTCTTATAGAACATTACAATTATATGACTAAAATCCTGCATGATGCTGAGAATGTGCAATATTTAATTAATTGGGGCTCATCGATTTAATGTCAAATCTGTGAGTAAGGGTTGTTGGTTATCAGACAATACCGGTCGGAGAAAATAAAAGCAACTCAACAAGATCAGTAGATATGTGCTGCTCACAATTACTTAGTTGAAAAATTATCAAACAAAACTGCCAGTATCCTTGAAGATCACAAGTGTTTTACAAGACTAACATTAAAATATGACAGTGTACGTACTTTGGAAATAAAAATGTCATTGGATATACTGACAGGTGTTGTATGACTATCCAGTGCTGATGAAGGGTTATAATACATTTAGCGCTTTCAATAAGCAGCGATGGCTGATGAAAATCCTTGGCATCCTTGCTCAAGGCTACTTTGCTTAGAGAAGTTGACTACTTTCCTCCCCAAAATTGAACAAATATTAAAGAGAGATTCTCTCTAACAGTTGGCTGCTCCATTGAAACCCCTGTATAATGTATGACAGTAGTCTTGATATAAAAAGAGGATTTTTCCACCAAAATATTTAAGGGGTGTGCCCAAGATACTATGTTCCTCATCACGTTCATCAGGTTATATAACCACGGATTTAAAGTTGTATAGTTATATAACACAGAGGAAGCCTGATTTCTTGCACCATTGCTTTCTCAAGCATCCCCATTTAAGTCAAACCAAAAGCCGTTTCATTTTTCTTAGTACACAGTCTTAAACCCGACTTCTTGAACTCTCCGAATTCTCGAAGCAGTCTTTCTTTCCTGTGAAACTTCATGAAATCAGGATTCAACTATATCTGGTCCATAATTTTTGTGTCTAGATGCATACCATTACGTGTTTTATATGTCAAGTGGCATAGTCGCCTGCAGGAATCCTATTTGTCAACACGTGTTATCAGAATGTGACTTCATTGTTGTTGGTTATTATGTAAGAACCAGTATCAGAGAATAACCTTCAAGTCAGCCATAAAAGTAATCCTCTAATGTATCTAACATGTTATGTCATTTATGAAACACTTACAAACAGCCTGAGGCCTTAGGCATCCCAGGGCATAACATGGACACATGATGTAAACAGCATGGTACAACCCAGGTATGCATAAAGACCCCTGAACTTATGAGGTTTATTCAGTTTTAGTGCATGATATCTAATAAGTATAAAAATATACAGATTTAACAAATCTAACAGATATGCCTTTGTTTTCTAAATATATTCATTTTTTTTATTTGTGATGGACTGTCACAAAACCCTCATAATTTATTGCCACGTGTTTAGGGATATTGTCACTGTTACTAATGCAGAAAAACACATACAACATGTGAGCACCAGTCACTGTATTTATGTTTGACATGTGACTGTAAACGTTATGCAACACCACAACCAAGTGCACTTTGAACCCAAACACATTTCACATTTTGTGTAAAAGAAGAAATGCATGATTTCTACAGCACAATAGAATATTTTTCTTCTGAAAAACGTAAGAATTACTTATAGGCCGATGTGGCGTCCATGGGTTCTTTTAGCCTACAATCAACACTGTTTTGTTGGCCACATAACAGGTACGTGACGCAGAAACTCTCACGCAACGCTGAAACACGTGCGGAAATGTTACGAAATGTCCTACATGCTTTCGTTACACGTGATTATGCAAATTAGCCAATGGTTCAAAAGTACCTTGACAAAACCTGATGTACACAGAAAAATTCTACCTTTAAAATAAAACAGTAAAACTAGCTATAGAATATTTTGCTTTGCTGCCGAAATATTGGCATTTAGTGGAGTTATTTTGTTTTGTGTCAATAAAAAGAAAATTACGACGAAAATCTCGCGCAAATGGACAAGGAACCAGTGAGACGTTGTGAAGTGCCAAGACTATCAGACTGTAACATTTCAAAGTTCGCGTGTTATTTTTTGGATTTTAAATGAATATTTAACGAAGTAAGTACAAAACAAGGCCTAGCTGAAAATGTCTTCTCCTCCTTTTCTCCTAAATTGCTGAATCACGTCCAGAAATTATTTTTGTTTAAAAACTTTCTATAACTCGTTCCTTGTTAATTTTTGGCAATTTACCACAAAAGTCAAATAACTATTCAACCTCAAATCGAGTTATGTTTCTTACGCATTTTAACAAAATAAGATGTCTGTTTACAGGAGCCGCTCTCTAAAGTAAAATTCAGTCAGGTTTTTCGGTCAGTGTTATGGGCTCTAAATGAGCGAAGATTCACACTGTACGTCTTGTATGCACTAATGTAGAAAATATTGTTATGTAAGGCATTACCTTCCTTTTTCATGCCCATGGTCAGACATTTGTTCAGTCGACATCTTTGGCATCGGTTTCTGTGCATTTTATCAACTGGGCAAGCTTCATTTCCTTGGCAACTGTAATTCAAATTTTTCCGGACACTTCTCTTGAAAAAGCCCTTACAACCTTCACAAGCCACGATTCCATAATGTTTGCCGGTACCACGATCTCCACAAACGAGGCAGTCTCCCCATACTGGTTTTAAAGCTGTGGGCGAAAGCACTGGGCTGCGCTGAAAAAAATCACTCCTGAACGGGTCTACGAAAGATAAAACCACAACACTCAAACGTGAATAACTCTTGTGCTTTCTAAAGCTAAGCTTACTAATGATATCGGCGAGCGTGCGAGCTGAGACTTTAGTGTACGGCGAACAATTCTTTCATTTCATCTTACATGAAATCAGGTAAACTCACTAGAAACAAATTACTCTGAGCTTATAATTTACAGCCATTGCATTATTATCGTTTTTACTGTCGTGAAATTGTTCACACTGGTGTGAAAATATTTAAGGAAATGACTGGGCATTCCAGTCATCAAGTCAAAACACCAGCGTAAGGCAATTCGAATCATTTACAACCACACCGTATATATGCATGAGAAATTCACAATAAAACAAGTATGTATACAAATATATTTCGGGAAGCGTTTAAGGAGGAACAAGGCAAATTCTTCGTTCATTCTCGTCGTTATACGTACCGGCGGTCATAGTTCACCAACACACTGAAATACAAATGATAAATTCCCGCCAACGTTTACTTTCTCCCCACTTCACATCAACGATCGAGGACGATTTTTAGACAATATTCGAAAGACGAAGCAAGTCAAAATCAAATAGAAAATTGCTGAGGATGATCGACTTGTGTGTACTTGTTCGCTCGCATGTGGTTACTGGCGTCCTTGGCCTTCCAGCGAACATGCTTTTACCTTTCCACCGCACTTGAAGGTCATCGTGAGGACAAAGGCTAGCTGTTCATTTCTATTGAGCATTTTGATTGGCTACGTGAAATCGATTCACACCAATCACGAGAGGTTTAAGATGCAGTCAAGTGCAGTCACGGTTACAGTCACGACATTTACCGACAAGCTTTGCCGCAAAAACGTGAGTCGACACGTGTTCCGAATCCCGCCAAATGAAGTAGAGTAACCCCTCCGGGGCAAAAAAACCCACCGATGATAAAAGAAAGTTTCCAAATCTCAAACGAAAAACACCCTTTCGATTTAGGCATTTATTTATCGTTTTGTGTCATAATGCTCAGACAAGAAACGAGATCTTGATTCAAGTTTAAAATCAGGGTTTTTTTTATCCTGGAGGTATAAACTCTCATGAACTCTTGACGCAATATCTATATATACTAAATATAACATATCACCTCTGTGCTGGGAGCAACCGGATAACACTGACATTCTATTATTAGCACGGCTTACGTGCAAACAAAACGCCTTGCCGATCGGGCGCCGTGTCAAAGCTAAGTTTTAAAAGTCACCTGACATATTAAGACAGCATGGAGTAGTTTGTAACGGGACGCATTCAGGACGTTCAAAATTCGCTAACTTGCAGCTGGGCATCGGACTTCTTAAGTTGTAAGCTTATAGCAAAGAGAAAAGAGTGACAACACTCAAGAACTATCCTGTATACTTTCAATGTTCCTAGTCTGACTAGTCGGACCACTTGTTCACAGTAAGGACTCGGCGAAAGGGCCGTTCACCGCGCCATCCAAACCTTGGACACCGACCAAAACAGTCGTTATACTATCCGGAGCACGAAGCGCGAGCTGTACCCAAAGAAGTACCTTAGCTTCCCAATAATACCCCCTTTCTCTTGAAAAAATAGACACGAAAATATAATTAACGGGAGAATTAGGTAGGCTCCGGAGTCCTGCTTCGGCTCCCGCCAGTAACTTGTGCTCTGGTTCCGTCCCCTCGTGTTTGGCGCGCCTTTTTGTGCTCTTTCGATAGCAAATTCTCAGCATTGCTCCACATTTTCCTCCCGGATTCTGCCATCTGTATCCGCCTCTCGTAGACTCCCCGCCCCTATCAGTTTCCCGGTTTAGGAAAATATCATGAAATGGGTCCCGTTCATCTTGATTGACTTCCCGCGGATTCACCCCCAAGTAAAAAAATGTTTAATTTCGGATAAAAATTTATTACATAACAGCGTTATAGGTCTGTCATCTTTATTCACATTGTTTGCCCAGTGGCCTTCCTCCATTCCGCCACCGAATATTTGACAACAACATTGTTTTCAATCAAAGTCTTTTTGAAATTATGACTTCACATAAAGAGATCTAGAGAAAGAGAAGCTAAGAGAGAACTGTTACGGTCTAATCTCGTACCCGTCTCGTACTTTGCTCACTTCGTAGGAAACACCTGGCCTAATTGGCTCAGTTCGCCATTCTGATTGGTCAATTAACTGCATCATCATTTGCGCGCGGATAATACAAACATTGTCTTGCACGCGCGCAATACGTGAGCTGATGAGAAAATTATCATCACATCATTACCGCTTGGTGGAAGGGCACCACAAAAACCATTGGTACCAAAACAGTGGATTTCCCGTAGCCGAACATTTCAGCCAGGAGAATATAATCACAATTCCATCCACGACATGTCCGTATCGCCATACGAACGGAGGAGATGAACCCTAAAACCCTAGCTTCGGCGCGGGTGCGCGAAAGAAGAATAAGAGTTGCTCGAGGCGAGGGCCGAAAGCAACTCTAGCTTCTTGAGTGCTCTTCAAACTTCCCAAGTGCACCATAACTCGATGGAGCACGCTAAAACATGAACCAATTGTTTTATAACATTAATATTGCCGCAGTGGAAATATACCCTTCATAAACCACTTTTATTTCCTGATTGAATATAAAATTCTCTTAAATGAAGATAAGACAACTTGCGTAGTTCCTATTGGTTCACTTTCATCATGCCACATTTTCTGTTTCCGTGAGAGGAAGACAGTTCGAGCAAAGCGTCAAAATCAGTTGAAATACTTCAAAACTACATCGATTCCCGTAAAAAGATTTTTGCAAAGCAGTCAACCATCATGTGCAAATATTTCAAACGAATACGGACAGGAAAGTCAACAAGCCTGGTTGGAATTTGACCCTGAGTGTGAGCATTGTAAATGGTGCAGTTGTTGAAGTAGAAATCCAAAGCTGCTTGTGGCTTTCCTAGTTCTCGTGGACATATTAAACGACGCTGTTTCCCTGAACTTGTTTGTGGATGTTTATGGAGGTGACAGCAAGAGATCTGGATCTTTTGGATGAAAAGTTTTGCTAAAGGACTTCGTTGCAGGTGTGAAGGTGCGCCCGCTATCAGCGTGCACAATAGGAATAGGAAGCACGAATTTACTAGCCATGTTCCAATATGAAGCACGAATTTACTAGTTATGTTACAATGAACATTGACTAAAGTTAGAAAGCGCGCGCGCTCGTAATAGTGTAGCTCCCTCGTGCGGCGCGAGCGAGCAGAGCCCCATTGCTAAGAAAAGATTGGCATCAAGTACGTACGCACAAATTACGCCTGGGGTCAGGTTTGCCCGTACGTTACCGTCTCTGTTTCCAATTTTTAACTATTGCAACCGTTAATTTTTTTACTTACCTTGCGCTCGCAACCCCCTCCCCCCACCCTTCCCACAGGCTGTAGAGGTCCACTTTGTTTGTTGACCGGCGAGTGATTTACAAACTTTTCTAGTGTTGAGAATAATAATAATAATTCAGAAGACGCGCGATTTTTCCATGGGTTTACCGGCACAATAAACCATAGCTGATTGACCAATCAGAGTGCGCGCATTGATTTTGCTATTATATAAAGCATAGTATAGATCTGTTCGGATTAAAGCAGTCTCTGCACCAAAAAAAATCCACTTGAAGTTGAAAAGTTTGAGTAGTATTCACGTTTTTAAGTTCCGGCTTTGACTGCCTGTTTCCATATCATACGGCTTTCAAAACGCACAAAATGCAGTATCAGAAAACCTAATTTTCAAAATTTCTCAGGTGGAGGGGGCGTTGGGGTGGGTGGTTGCTCGCGCCTCCGATGCTCGCCTGCTCCACATTGGATCGCACCCTCCCGAAAAAAAACCTGGCTATGGGCTTGCCTGAAGAAGGTTCACGGCTATGTCCAACCGAAATATTGGGCAATAAATTCATTTTTTAAAGCTTCCCGATCAGCTTTGTAATTTAGTTATATGTTTTATTGTTATGCTGATCCTGATCTACTCCAAGATCCGGCTTCACTCTGCTGCTGTTTGTTCAAGTGGTCCTTGTCTTTATTCAAGAGTTACATCGTCTGAACATTGACACGTCTGACTGATTTTGCAGTATTTTTTTTACACTTCAAAATAGGGTTTACCATTTATTGTCAGACAGAAAATTAATGACAATTATAACAAAAATCTCGAATCTGATTGGTTCTTTTCCTTCAAATTTGAGGGCGCGCAACTAAATTGTCCAATTACGAAGTGTCCGATAACCAGGTTTGCGTGCTGCGCATGCGCTTGCACTTAATTTGCTTCCCTATTACGTCTGGTTCACGGTTTTGTGCATGTGCAAGTTATAGTGTTAGCCCATTAGATTCCGTTGTTGCTCGGGCTTCCATAGGAATGCCCGAGTTTTGTAATGGGAAAGGATTTTTTCTTCCTGTCGCAAATCGCTATCTGACGTCTTTTGTGCGTGCGCAAGGTATAAGAATATGCGGACAGTAGAAAGATCTGCGGAGCTGCGGTGCGGTGGTGTATGTGCGCTCTTGGTCAAGTGAAGCGAAGCTGTCTGTCTTCATTGGCATCTCAAGGATCGTAAGCTTGAGTGCTGTCATTTATGATATGCTAAATCCATGCGGTAGACCCACACTAAAACATAATGTTCAATCGCAAATCGCAGTCAAACCCTTAACACGCATGCACGGGTTGAATTGCTAAAAAACACTGGCATACCAACTCAAAATTTTACAAAGTAAACTCGCGCATTCAGGTCACAACGTTATAACTGTGCCAGTTCAAAAGGAATAAAGCGGCAACGACATGAACAAAAAGGGTAAAACTGTCTAAAGAAAGCCCAAGTTCACGCAGATATACGTCTAGTTAAAGAAATATTCGCAAGCGTGCAAATGACTTTTGCGGGAAAATTGCCTTCAAGCAACAATTTGCGAAAACGTTGCAGTAGAGGCATTCTTTTATATTTGAATTTCTTTTGTTTGTTCTGACTCCGATACCTTAAGTACCTTGTTCAAAAATCTTGGAAAGCTCGAGTCTAAAATCGTTTATGCACTTAAATAATGTATGGATGTATAGGCTATCAGTCAGCCAGAAAGAATGATATAACCATTTTTCTGAAATGTAAATGGATATCACAGAAAATGTGAAACTCAGTGTTGAACATCGAATTTATTGTTCACCCGAAGGATTTATTCTGGACACAGGCACGAGTTCACAACTCACAATCGGCTTGGTTTTCAGGTGACGTCATAAAATTCTGAAATCAAAATTGCTAGGCCTGCTAAATTTTTGTTGCCACTAGGTGCAAGGTGAACAAAAAATACATCTTCACAAATTTTCAGCTCGATATTGCCCTTCGCTTTGAAAACAGAACATCTTGAATATTTGAGTTCTTCGCCCTCTGTGACATCGAGCTGAGTGCCGTGACAAAGCTATTTTGTTTCGAAAAAGCCTATACTTTCGATTTTTAACAGTTTAAACATGTCAGATATAATAAGTGTTGTTTGTGTGGAAGTATAATAGCTCAAGAGCCAAAAGAAGTCGCTATATATTATAGCACAACTGAATGGCGTCTCCAGAGGGTGTGCATGGGGTTGATCGATAGCTGGGAATTGGCCAAAATTTCATCTGTCAGTTAAGAAACGTTCAGATAACCGTCAGCTGAGATGATGACCTTTTTGGCGAAGATATGTAGCAAAAGTCAGCAATCTACCCAGTACCTCGCGGTATGAAACTAAGCAATAGGCAGAGTTGACCTCGCGCCTTTCTGCAAGGTGCGTCTAATCACAAAGCAAGCCAGGCCTCATTAACATGTTTCGACAATTTATTAGCCTGGGTTGCTGACGCAACAAATTGATTTTTCGGCGGGGATAATTTGCAGAACGCCTAATGCCGAATGCCGAATGTTGGTCAGCGGTATATATTGTGAAATTAACAAATTCGTGGTCGATTACAGGACGTACAACAACATTATTTATTGATTTGTTAATTTAACATTCGGCATTTGGCGTTCTGCAAATTACCCCCGCCGTTGATTTTTGGTACCAAACTAATTAGATTATGATCACATAGAGATGGTACTGTTACAGCCGTGGACATATTTCTTGGATTGGTGCAGATAAATAAATCGAGCAAACGGGAAGTGGTGCTTGTAATTCTCATAGGTTCGTTAAGGACTCTTGAGAGATTCATGATCTTCAACAGGTCTTATGGCCTCTTCAACCAAAGAAACCTTAAGTGGGGCTTGTTTGGTTTGTCAAACACTTATCATGGAAGTTTGAAATCAAAATGAGTCCGTGACGACTAAACGTTGATACATGTATACCCAACGTAACACGCAATATCTGTTCAAGTTATTTGATATTTTTATGCTTCAGTGAAAATAACGGTTCTGCATAACAAGAGCAAAATAACGGGCTTGCGTTAATACCGGTTTTAACGGCCTCACCTGATTATTAACAAGATAAGCACGCCATTTTTAATAACCAAGTGCAACTGGTTTGTGTGTGGTATTGACTTCAGCCATTTTGAATAATTATTTTCCCTCCCCACTCCCCACTGACCGGATGGTTGTTGCTGATGACGCTATTTTCAATTCTAGTTCCATTCCTTGTGGGGGCAAAAAGTGATCACTCGGCCAAAAATGGGCCCATTATTTTACCCCTCAAGAGACCAGAGCTCTGAACATTAGCAAAATGGTGTTTTCTCCCAAATGATACTATACCTTGTTTTATTTATAAATACTCATGAAATATATGATTCTCATAAACGTACGCGACGCCAATCATGGTTAGTTATCAAACAACCCAAATCGGAAATTGTGGAATAAATATTTAGTAGAAAGTTTTAGTGGGAATGCGCACTTTGTTTCGTGTTTTTTGTTTATCTATCTGGTAGTAATTAAAATGTCTTTTTTGGAATAGCTTTAGTTCACTGTTTCTGCTTTTGCTTACTTTAAGTTGCCCTCGCGAGTTAAGTTGAGAATTAAGTTGCGTTTTGTTAAGTTTGTATCAGAATTTGTATCCAGAATAGAATTTCGTGTTTATTTAACTTTTACATCTTCGATTTGTACATATTTTTTATCTATATTATTATCAGTACCAGTGTAATGTTTATATGTATATTGTAGTCTTAGTATATTGTTGTGCTTAGGGCTCCCATTGATAACAGATTGCTTTTTGCATCTGAAGGGCTACCCTGAGCGGTATAAATCAAGAAAGGTTTATCTATCTATCTATCTATCTTTGTGGTCGTGAGTTAAATCTTTTAGTTACTGAAGTTGAACACTAATCAGTGCTAATTCTATTTAAATATCAGGAGTGTTGCAACCTTCACGAGGAAAGGTTTGACACAGGGTTAATTCCTAAAGAAACAGGTTCTAACAAAGATGGCTCCAGAGAGCTCTTCGTGGTGACTAAGTTGTGTTTGTGTTAGCGAGCCGGATTGTTGTCTTCTTTTTCGGATTTAAATTCAAACTACAGTGGGCAATGAATTTTGCACTACAGAGATGTGACAGGGTTATACAAACGTACTCAAACTATACAGTTCTGATTCTCAGAGGTTAGTATTAGCACTTGACGCTCATTTAAAAGGAAGCTAAAAATCACTAATAAACGTTGCTTAGCAACGAAAGTTAATAGATCCTATTTACAATTTTCAACATATGCTTTACGCATACATTTCCAAAAATTTATAAAAGTAACATTAAGGATGGTTAATATAAATGAAATTGGGTTAAGATTAATACGGATAAAACCCAATGACAAAGCATTACTCTTTCGTAATTTAGCGGCACTTAGAATTTTATATTTTTTTCTACTTACTATGGAAAAATGTCCTCATTTTGTAATGTCTTAAACAGCTCATTTATAAACATGTACGTTACTACTCGTAATCGAACCCGGAACGTCTGGCCCCAGAAAATTTTGATTTTACAAGATGACTTTCTCAACGGTTACATCTATAACAGACGAACCTATCCGTATTCATAACCTAATAGGTGCAAATCTAACTTAGTTTCGACCTGGTCCAGGCCTTAACTAGAGCAGATATGTCATCGTCCAACAGCCGAAAACAGAGTTGGCTACCAATCAGATGATGGCATCGACCGTTTATGAAACTGGGGAAACCAACAACGACGAACTGGAGAAATGAAGGATGCTTTGTTTTTCAAGATAAGGCAGGTTCAAATTCGAGATCTAGCTTTATAGATGGCGACGTGAATAGGAACAGCAAGTGATTTGTTTTCCTGCTTTTAGTGATCCTGAACCACAGCTTCCATCCAGGCCACGATCGAGCCAAATGCTGGGCGCTTGTATTGGTCTTCATGCCAACACTTCAGCATAAGATTATACCTGCAATCAAAAATACAGCAACACAGAAAATCAGAAGGGCGCCCCGAAAACATCAAACTGTAAAGTTCCAGCTCAAGGTCTTCGTTTTAAATTCCATCGTACGTTGACCAAGGCGAAATCTCGGTTTAAATGTAAATGGTAATAACTGAAATGATGTATCATGCCGGGTTATTGACTAGATTCTTTTAATAATAATAATAATAATAATAATAATAATAATCAATAATAATAATAATAATCAATTCTATTAACAAATTCTTAAACATTCTTAAATTTACAACGTATGATCTATGATCTATTATCTATTATCTTTTGGTTTCATAATAATAATAATAATAATAATAATAATAATAATAATAGTAATAAATGAAATTTATATAGCGCAAATTCCATATAATAATAATAATAATATACAATATTTATAGAGCGCTAATTCCCAATGGTCCAAAAGCGCTTTACATACATGAAGCTACAGGAGACTTAAGGAGCTAGTTGACTTATTTTTACGATAACGGACAAAAATCTTCAGAAAATTTCCGCGCGCTTATTATTCGATGAAGTATAGCCGGACCAGGAACTACTTTCAGAAAACTTGAGAAATTGTCGCGACTTTTCCAATAAGCTGAAACCGACGAGTTTAGAAATGCGATATGTTAATTGCGACTTTTAGAGAAAACATCCGATTTTGCATCTAAATTCACTCCATTCATTATTTTTGGTTTTATCCGAGAAAGATGTAAACTGTGTGAGTTTTTAGCGTTTTCGTGTTCTGGTCAAGTGACTTTCAAAATGTCGTCACAGCACAACTGCCAAAAGTGAAAGCAGACTCTAATACAACAAGCATGGAAAAAATTAATCCCAGGTTGGTAAGGGAACTCACAATAGAAGTCATCCATAGCAACCGTTTTGTAGGGTCGGCACTCAATAACATATCTTGAATGGCCCCCAACACTTAGATTTTTTTAGACAATGATTTTTTTGTCTAATAAAGAGAAAAAAACAAAGTCTAATCGATCGATCCTGGGTCACTCAGATCACGAGCTAATCCCACTAACCACTACACTACCGAGACCCGGCTGCCGGATACCGAAAATTCTTGAGAGCTAACCGTTTAACCGCAGTGCTTAGTAGGCTAACTGGATTGCTTAGTAGGCTAGCCGACGTCCTCAGTAGGCTAACCGCAGTGCTCAGTAGGCTAACCGGATTGCTTAATAGGCTAACCGCAGTGCTCAGTAGGCTAGCCGGATTGCTTAATAGGCTAACCGCAGTGCTCAGTAGGCTAACCGAATTGCTTAATAGGCTAACCGCAGTGCTCAATAGGCTAACCGGATTGCTTAGTAGGCTAACCGCAGTGCTCAGTAGCCTAACCGCATTGCTTAATAGGCTAACCGCAGTGCTCAGTAGGCTAATCGGATTGCTTAATAGGCTAACCGCAGTGCTTAGTAGGCTAACCGGATTGCTTAGTAGGCTAACCGCAGTGCTCAGTAGCCTAACCGCATTGCTTAATAGGCTAACCGCAGTTCTCAGTAGGCTAAACGGATTGCTTAATAGGCTAACCGCAGTTCTCAGTAGGCTAACCGGACTGCTTTGCAGGGTGATTTTGTAGTCTAATTTAGCTAACCAAACTCGTTCCCAGTGCATTCCGAGCCAGAGGGCCATTCGATGTATGTTATTGATCGCCGACCGTTTTGTAGTTAGGCCGGGTCTACATACAATTCTGAGCTCATGGCTGAAGTCCTTGGCAACCGCTGACCGCTTAAGACGAAGTTAAGAACTTCTTCTCCGGTCCTTCCTTCGTAAGGTCTTCCTCCTGCAGAGGTTAAAAATGGGTCATACCATTGATTCCAAATAAGTAGATTTTGAGTGAACCAGTTTACGATTTAGTTAAATTCAAGAAATATTCCAACTGACATATTGTACATTAAACTTGGTAACGAATATTTCAATTATATTAGATGAAAAAACAACACAAAGATAGGGGGTATTTGAGTCCCAAATGATTTCTAACCAAAGGTACAACAAATAGCATAATGTTCTACTTTGCTTACTGTTCAACCAGTAGCCTGTAGAAAGTCTGGTTCGCTTAAATTAAACTGACTTATCTAATCTACAGAGCCTCCATTTGAAGCTGTATCTTTTGTTTATCTTCTGCCCTCTCACAGGAGCCACATAGAAGTTTACGGTAAGTAAACGTATTGAAATTATTGTTAAAAAGTTACATTGCGTTGATTAGCTTTTGCCAAGGTTTGCTTTGGCGGGTTTTACTCTAAGCGACAAAGTTTAACCGTGCTATGCTCCAAGTCCTTACTTACCAAGGGTAAAAATCTCATACAACACAATGCCGTAACTCCACCTGCAAATATCAATGAGAAAAACACTCACGCTGGGCAGAACAGATCTTTTTGTCACTTGATTAAATAGCCCGTGAGATCAACACCTAATTTCTCTACACAATATCTAATACATCGCTAGACAGAGAGGTGAAGAGAATAAAGCAATTCAATTCAATTCAACTTACACATCACTTTCTGTGGTAAACACTTGACTTGTTAATGACTCTATGGCCATCCACTTCACAGGCACTAGTCCCTGCAAAAATTCAAAACACATTCGCATCAAGCATTAGCAGCAAACACGCAAAACAGGATCACATGACGCGTAGGAAAGCTATCAGGCTTGCCCCTCAAAACAATTCGAATTATATAAAGCTATATGAAGGCTATCGCTACCGTACGGAAATTTAACTATAATTTAAAATTAAATATATCGGCTACAAAGTTAGGAAGTACTATTTTTGAAGCTAGTAGAGCTGTAATGCAGACTGCAAGGAGATGACTTACGTTACTGTCAGGTTAGCTTCCTAATGGTACTAAACATAGGTCCTTTTGGAGCGTGACGAGTCAAACGTTCGTCCGGTGTATGAGGATTTTACTGCGCATGCCGAGTACTTACATTAGATCTTCTGACATAAATCTCATTCTTTCCCAGGTCTCTTGCCATTCCAAAATCAGTGATTTTGCAGCGCAGGCCTTCACCAACTAACACGTTCCTGGCGGCCAGGTCTCGGTGAATGAGCTGTAGATGTATACACAATAGAAATGAAACTGATAACGTATGTGATATTACGGCCTTACTAAACATACAGTCTGGCATTTTGTCCCGACAAATAGCTAGTATCCAGCGACCATTCATCAATCGTCCTGGCTATTAAACGAAGGGCACGATAATAACGTGTATAGCGAATCGCTCAAACTCTCAAGGTCCTCGATCGGTCTATACCGAAGTGCCAACATGCATGGATACTACAAGATTCAGTCCGGTCGCATAAACGTTAAAGAAAATGACTTCGCAAGTGGATGGACGTAATTGGGTGTAACGTGCGGTGTTAAAAACACCCCGCTTTTGGGGAGTCAGTTGATATGTAAAGTTACCTGTCTTATTTAATCAACAGACCTTGTGACCTGAGATGAATTCCATTCCTCGAGCGATATCAGACGCGAATTTGTAAAGTTGTTGTTTTGGTATTTTTGGTGGAACTTCTGTGCTTATCAAGTTGTAATAATCATCCGTTTCTCCTTTGCTTTTCTTTAAATATCCAAGAAGATCGCCATGAGGGACAAACTCAAGCATGACAAGGGGCGGTCCTGTGTAAAGCAATATAAACAATTTAAGTCTGTTCCTATCAGTTCATGCTTGCGCTGTTTAGTCGCTCGTGCAAACTTGACCGCAACTCAAAACCAAGCGAGCCTTCGATTTAAGACTTTTTGCGCCCTCTAAGCCGACTGATTCGGATTCGTATTCGGTGAAATCTATTACAGAAACACGGTACAAGTTACAGTTTCTTACAAAATAAGAAAAGTTGACTTACTAAACTCGCGCCTTCCTTTACATCGAATGACATCCTTAGTCAAACATCCCAGCAACTGAACCACGTTAGGATGAGGTTTAAGTTTCTTCAGCAAGGCCAGCTCGGACAACAGATCCCTGAGATCGGAAGCTGACGACTTTTCTGCAAGTAAAATATCATCAAAGCTGATATTAATATTGTTACAAGTTTTGCACTATTTTGCTTGTTTTTTATGTTTTTTGTTTACTTTTATCATTATCAGCCTTCAAACTTGTGTAGGATGATCTAAAGCTTGCCGTTATTGTGCAGTACAACTTTCAGTAATGGCTTAAAAATCTAGATTGATGACTGATCAAAGTGTAAATTGACTATTTGTACGTGTTGACGTCGTTTTGGCACATCGAGAATTTTTTTCAGTCGCCGAACACCGGCCAAGTCAAAGTTATAGTTGTAAACCCCCGTCTTCTTCCAAATTAACTCTTCAATATTTTTCTACTTGAGGTAATGGTCATTTAAAGCAAAATTTCATTATATTTGACACATTGTTGCAATAATCTTAGTAATCTGTTGCAATAAACATTGAATTAAATTGAATCTTCCTGCTTACCCTTCAGCATTTTAACAGCTACAATTGACCAGCCTTTGACACCAGCCACGTCAAGTGCAGCGCCTTTCCACACCTCACCAAACGAGCCACCGCCGATTCGCTCAAACAACGACAGGTGATCACGTGGCACCTCCCAGTTGGTGTTACTGAGCACGCGCGAGTAGGGCGATTCCCCACTGGCAGAGGGTCGCAGTGCGTTCTGGTATGGGCTCGTTGTCAGTTTATCATTTTGATACTGTTCGTGCTGTCTGTGGCGAGTTCTCGCTTGAGGAAAAAGGTTACTTGATAGATCAGCAGGCTTGATGGTTGTGCAGTGTTGAGCAGCCTCTCTGTCATATGGTTGACTTGGCTCTAGTATATCTGTGAATTGCAATTTTAGGAGTGTTCCCGATCCGGTGAACGGAGAGTACTTGCACTGTAATAATTTTTCGGTCTCTTTCTTGTCCAAAATCTTAACCCTTGGTTTAGGCTGAGGACGATTTTGAGTTAAACTTTGGGCTTTCCCATCACATAACCTGGAACTGTCTCCGCTTATGACAGCGGATGGCAAATTATTATTGTCCGTTGGTTGAAGGTAATCTTCTGAATGAGTCTGAGCTCGTCGGGACGGTTCGGTTACATTTCCGTTCTGTCTGAAGCCGGTGTCAAGTGCTGGACATTTCCTTCCGTGTTGATTTCTTCGCTGGACAGCTCTCTCGTACTCTGCGCTAGCAATTACAGTAGCCTCGTTTGTGTCCTCGTGAATTTTTTCACTGCTCATGTCAGGGACGACAGGTCTCAACGGTGAGGACACCTCGTGAGACGGAGAGCCTGGAGTTGAGGTGTCCAATTCAGGTCGGAATGTCGTCAATACAAAGCATTCTCCTTTTCTTGGCTGATTGACATTTTCAGGTATTTTTCTGATCGTTGTGGCTGCTTGTTCTGAATTCAAGGCTGTTTCTGGCATGCTTACTGCAGATTCCGCTAATATTACGGGTCTTCCTTCATCGAGTCTCTCTTGAGCCTGCAATAGACAGTCGGGTCAGCCTTAAAATTTACAAACTGGGCATCTAAATAAGCAACCTAAAACTAGAGAAAGATTTTGAAGATATTACGTAAATAAGGTGTGATCTATCGCCCACGGTTTTAGAAACGATGGATACAATGACTGCTACCTATGCAATTCTTGAATTAATTATTGCTAGATTTCTATGCCATGCATTTCTGTGCCATGGTTATGTTTTATTCTTCGTCCGTTCGTTTATTCATTTATTGATGTCATTCATCTAGAACAGCGGAACAGGATCACACAAAACATTCGAGATGACCGTGTTGATAGCGAGACAAATGATTACTGAATTATACTATTTGTCAATGATGAAGTTAATCAAATGCTACCCACCTCTTCAGAAAAGAGATCCTCTTGTGATGTAAATGAATATGAAGTTATTCTACAAACAATTTATCATTATATCTATTACCAAATAAATCAACGAATTAATTATAATACACTACAAAAAGCAAACAAATACGCAGTTTTAAAAATGGATTACAAGTAAAAAAATATTCCTTTTGAAAGTATATTTTCCTGAGGAAAACCTGTAAATATTCCGTTACTGTGTTTTAGACACATTTCATTCGCCAAGAGGAAACGGTATTCTACGGTTTAGCCACATCTAAAACTTCCTTGAACGTAAGGCTACTAGCTGCGACTTGCATGTAATTGAAGGGTTGCAAATTGCTCAGTGATTGCTTGATCCTCAGTCGTGTGTGAATATACGCGCTAGGGTTTATTGGCAAACCTGCACTCTGATACGTTTACCGTGATGGTCACTGGGTCAGAGATAGCGTTTCAAACATGTAGTAGCAGTGTTTGCGAACAAGACATGTCACTCGATGAACGAAGTTTTTACTTGTTAGTGATTAGTACCTACCCTCTCAGGTCTTGGTGTCCTGTTGAATTCATACAGCAATGTTAGAAAACTTGGAAAACATTCCACTGCACTTCGTAATGATATTCTAGTGATTGCCTTTCCTCCCTCCATTCACCCTTCTCTCCCTCCTCCTTCAGTTAATTCAATTGCTCACCCTCGTTCATCCACTACTGTGCGTTCGTTCGTTCGTTCGATCGTTCGATCAATCTTTCTTTCTTCCTTACTATAACTTGTCTTCATTTAATTGTAACGTTCGGAAATTTCTGGGCTAGCTTAATAGACCTTTCTCACGCATTTGTTATTCGTTTGTGGTCAAGCTAATCTGCCCACCCAGCCTCGTCAGAAATGGGTTTGGGCGGGCAGATTAGCATGGACACAAAAGAATAACAAATGCGTGATGAAGGTCTATTCGACATGTTCGATTTTGAATATGTAATATTTTACTTTGATCTTGTGGTAGTTCGCCTCGTATAGGGTCTATGGCTCTTTTGCCTACCTCCAATGACTTTTTACTTTTCTTTTGCATTTTATTCGTAATGCCGTGAATTATAATAAATAAATTTATTTTCAGTCGGGTATATCAGACAGCCAGTCAGTCAGTGAGTCAATTGGTACCTCGCTAGTCGTTAGCTGCTTTTCGCTACAATGCCGTATTGCATAAAATAATTGATTCGACAAATGAATAAGAATTTTACGGCAGCGCACTAGTGGCTACCCTGCCATGTACCTTTTGAAAATTAAAGAATTTACATTTATATTACAGGAGGTTGTGATGTTGCTAAGACGTTCTTCCATACACTGTACTATTTCCCCAAGATACCTGTTATATCTTGTTCTGTGGAATCTTTTTATCAAATTTATTCGTGAATTTCGTGGCATTTAGCACAATAATATGGAAATTAGAACATATAAATTGCTATAATCAGGCGTGACAGTGTCCCATTTGTACAAGTCACTTACTTCTGTTGTTTTTCTTGCTATTGTGACTTTTCCTTCGTATGACCAAAAGCACAATCAATAATACACACAAAAGAGCAGGGAGAGTTATGTACAGGATGGCTTCAGTTTTTTCCATGAGCACCCCTTCCCCAGTGTTACTGCTGGTTGTCTTTTGCAATGTCTCGGGCTCTGTTGAATCAAAACGGAAACGAGTGAGGGCCGGATCAGTAAAGAACCACTTCTCTATGGCCAGCAAGAAACATGGTAGGAGTGGGGTAACTGACTGAAAAATCAACTTCAAACAAATGCGCGCTCGAATGATAGCCGCTAGCAAAACGCACCAACATAAAAGATCATTTTTTTCGAAATATGGCTGGTACTCTTACCCGTGTGGATAAAAACGGTTGGTTTGTCCATTTTTGTAGTTCTTCTCTTTGGAAAATCCGTTGATATGGACAACATTTTGTCTTTTTCCAATAAACTCTCTCCCCATCTGTTCCAAGCTGTTACCCCGAATATGTAAGACGTGTCAGCGGTAAGCTCTTTGTGGTACAAGAAGCCAGTAACGTTCTCTCGTAGCCATGGTTTCACACCTGTCGTGTTGTCACGTGTTACTTTTACAACTCGGTGCCAGACTGTATATGACGTCACCCAGTTTCCTCCACTGTAAACCGCTGACCACCGCAACGTCCAACTGGCATTGCGAACTTTCTTGTTTGTGTTCAATATCGTTGGGCTTTCCGGGAGAACTTTGTTTGCAAGTGGGAATTGAAGAATGTAATAAGAGAATTAGTCTTGGAGAATGTTGAGTGTATCCATGGATAAATACCATATAGAACTAAGGATTCGGCTACAGATTGGCAGTAAAGTAACAGAAATAGGCAACGCCGGCCTTTAAAGTGCCTATGAAGTATTTTGTGTTTTGTTTTAAAATTTACTTTTTGAAATGTGCGATTCCAGGAGCCATAATCGGGCTCCTGGCGATTCCAAAGTTTGAGACCCCTGGGATTAAAAATAACGATTTTACAAGCCTTCAAAGTTGAGCATTTTGCCATCCAAAAGTGGTCAGCGGAAAGGATCCAAAAATACCATGTCGTGACGTCACTTTGATGCCAAACATTTGTTTGCACGATCAAAGTTTCTTGTCAGCGAGGAGTGATTACGTGAGAAACATGTCGAGCGATTCAGAAATGGACGATTTGTCAGAAAGATCCAGCAGCCCCGTGGAAATAGAAACTGAGAAAGATTGTGAGAACGATTTTTGGCACCCAAATGACGTCAGAGGTTGTTGTCACGTGGTATTTTGACCGCGCGATTCAAAAACCATTTTTGAGGGCAAAATGGCTCAACTTTGAAGGCTTGTAAAATCGTTACTTTTCAGTAACGCCAGACGTCTCATGCTTTGGAATCACGTATTTTACAGGTAAATTTTAAAACTAAATACAAAAACAATTCACTTCATAGGCACTTTAACTTCACTTCTTTGCGAACGCCGGTGTCGCAAAGGAGAAAAACGAAATGAGGTGTATGTATTACATGGACCCCAAGGAAGAAACTATGGATCCCAAAAATGACACTAAACAAACTCCGGCCGAACGTTTGTGGAAGAGGAATGTAATGAACATTGCTATAACCATCTTAAAGCGATACTCGTTTCATGCGTCTTCTCAACAGATATGCCTGACATGCACGATACCAGCGTTTTACTTATGATGGTTGGCTGCAGGCTAAGACAAATGCAGTTTTAAACCGTCACTAAACTATTTACCTTTAAGGATAACTCTCTTCCTATCTTCTCCTGCAGAGTTTTTAGCAACACATAGCAGCTCGCCCCAATCTTTATCTGTGACATTTTTCAGCGTTAACAATGCCTCAGAGGTACCAATAGCCAAGGCTGCATACCCCTTGTACCATGTGACATTAACAGGGAATAAGCCGCTGGCCGAGCAACGCAGGCTCACGTTTTGCCCCATCCTGAGCAAAGGTGGAATACTAACATAGAAGATTCTTGGAAGATTCACAATGGCTGGAAAAAAATTAAAAGCCCTTATCAATCTTCACGGATATTTTGGGATGACGCCGATTGCTAGCTTCAGTAATGTTGCTTATTTCTCAGTCAAGTTCCCCGACTAAAGCGTAGAAAGGCTTAGAGAATAAACAACTTAAGTGAGCTGTGATCATCACAAAAACCGGTTTAAGCTATGCTACTTACGTTTTGCCTCAACTTGAAGCCGCACTGTGTCCGTCAGCGGTGTATTTGCGTTACCATACTCGACGTGTATCCCATATACGTTATTTTCGTCTGCCGGCTGCACTTGATAAAGCACAAACACTGCAAGAAACGCTGTCAAGTTTCCCGCCCAACTAATTCTTGATTCATATCCTGTTCGCACTTGAACAAAGCCACTTCCGTTGACTGTCAGAAGTTTAGTTGTCAGGGCCCCTGTAGGACGTTGCGAAATACCAAACACCACTTCAAAGAGTTTGAAATCACTGGGATGGTCGTAGCGCCATACTAAGGAAACATTGTCGCCAATAAAGACATGGGTGGGCTTATTTGGTCTACCAGTGAATTTCTGCAGTAGGTTACCTATTGAAAAGCAATCTTAAAATTAGGTTTGTACATTGCAGCAAGAGGTGACAGTAACACCATCAAACGCAAACTTCATTCATGATAGCAAGAAGTACCGGGATTTTTATATATTCACGAGTTTCGTGATTGATCCCCTGGTAAGCCTCGCATATGAAAGGGGCGGGGATGCTCGTCGTCTCGCTTAGGGGTACAAATTTCGGATTTTGTTCTCAATTAGGGTGTTCTGGGCAAAATGCCACTATATTTAACCGTGAAGGTCTCGTTTAGGGTTGCACTCGAAGAAGTATAAAAAATATCTTTAATATGTATATTTTCAACTCTCTTTTAGGGTCAAAAAGCTTGGACCACGCCCAGATCGGTCTCCTTTAAAGGGTTTAATTCAAAATATCCGACGAGCATTCTCGCCCCTTTCATATGCGAGTCCCTCCCCCGGGGATTCATCCCAACAGGTTATACAAGGCTGCGTGAGATGTGACAAAGAGTCTAGGCAACCTGCAGTACTCAAAGCAATAAAACGTTCGTTGTTAAAATGTGTTATACCGATGGTAGCTTGAGATTTATGCCGAAAATTTCGTAGTATTATCCCAGCCCTCGCGCCCAAGCCTGGGAAAAGACCCTGTGAACGAGGTTGCCAGAACTAACATCATAGGCGTACGGGCAATGTTTTGCCAGGAGGGGGTGGGGGGTCGGTGAACCATTTGCCCAAAAAATTCTCCGAAGTTGCCTTGCCCAAATTTTCTCATGCTGCCCAAGAAAACTGATTTTTACCATTTGGGCCTGGCTGCATCCCCCTGCTCCCCCGGTCCGTACGCGTATGACTGGCATTGATTTTAAAGCAGTGTGTAGTGGTCAAATGCACAAATTAGTTTCAACTGCATGCAAACTGTTATAGAAAACGAAAGCGGAGAAAGTTTACAGCGGATGACATTTGCGGGCCGGCACATTTTAGTGTAACTAAGTCGAACATTAATTTGGATATTTTTCACGGTATATATTCGTAAACCTTATTTAGCGTGAAAAGTAAATAAAATACAAAATATAGTTTCTTCATTAAAAATACGAATTTTGAAATGAAACCGATCTCAAATTCAGTTAACTTTCAGCCGAGATGACTGTGCGGCATTTTAGGTAAGACAAACTAGTATCACAAACTTCACTTTTACCTTTATTTTAATCACTCAATATCAGGCATTTTGCTATATTTTAACATAAAATGTTGCACTTAATTAGAAAACAATGTGTAATTTAAGGCTAGCTGAGAAAATAAAGTGATGAATAAAAAAATGTCCGAGCCAATGTGGATGATTTACCAAATCACCAAGTCGAAGCAGTACGCGCGCCAAGAGCAAACTACATCGTCACTCGCTGATTCTATCTATAGCTTGATCATGCCAATAATTTCCTGTATAACTGTACTGAAAACAAAGAATCTTAATTAAAGGTTAAGACCCATCAAGCATATATGTTCATTATTAATTTCATTTCTTACCTGTCGTAAATATTATTGCTGGAAAATTACTGCTTAGAACAATAGCTAAAGCTATAGTGAACCTACAGCTGAGCTGCATCGCAACACGTAAGTAATTTCAACTTCAGTTGACTGCGGATAAGATATCACTCTTCTGATTTCCAAAGTAATCAATGTCATTTGATTTTCACAACCTCTAGCAAACTAATCGATGGTCTGGTTTGGAGTGTTATCCTTATCAAGACTGAAGATTCAATGGACTGATCATTAAGCAATACTGTATTCATATTTTCCAAGCTCGTTGTAGCCGCTCGATGGCTGAGTGAAAAACGAGGAAATAAATGGCATTATCAAGTTGTAACTAAAGATCTTTACTCAATGAAGAGTTTCCAAGAAGTAGACGCTCGACTGCTCAAGCTTCCAAGAATAGTCAGGGTCAAACTATTGAACCTCTAACTGATTATCGCTTTGCAAACAAACAGGGGCCGGGACTGATTAACTGTAGTTTCATAACTATTTTGTCAATTCAATGATAGATAATGTTGATACTAAGTAATGTCGAGGACACTTAAATTTTCCTGTTCTCTCTTAACATCTCTTTCTTTAAAATAGTTTATATGAACAGGCCAAGACACTGCCATGTTACGCAAGTCGACTACAGGTTTGAAGCTGCCTGGTCGACAGAAGTATGTCGTTTTTTCGAGCTGTGGCTGGGTTTGAAACTCAATGAGTGTTATTTAGGTGGAGGAGCCAACTACGACTAACGATTATGACTATTCAATGACGATAATCATAATGATGTCACAAAAGACAAGAGAGGGCCTGGGGTAAAGCGGCAAAGAGAATTTCATGGAAAGAAGGATAAACGATACTTAGACTAACTAATGATTCTCGAAAAGTTAAAAATATTATGATTAATAATGTTACCAAGTGTAGTAATCCAACTTCCCTGTTAGGAACTACAAGAGATTAACTGTATATTTGGTGGGGGGGGGGGGGGGATAAGTTTCTAAAGAAACTGTGGTGCAGCGTAGGTGGGAAGTATAACAATATAATTTGGTTTTATCAACTGGGTTGATAATGTCAATTGGCCACCGTAAAGAGATTCAAGAGCTGACGTTTCGAGCGTTAGCCTTTCGTCGGCCTATACAGGAACTCCGCATTTTGATATGAGCAAGCCTTTTTTTGGCCGAGTAAACTTCCGTCCACATGAAAGATCGAACAAGTCGGTCTTGTCCTTGTACTAACCGATTGCTTACCAATTAGCTACACTGCAAACAAATTTGAGACTGTAATAACCGCTGATCACAATATTATTTAAGTGAGCGAGGTCGCTTATACGAATTCCATTGGCAACTATTGACTTAGTTTACTATTTATTATGAGACTAAGTAAAGCACCACGATTTTATATCATAGGGATGGCGATTTTGTCTTACCTGCACTTCTAAGCTCCCTTGTTGCAAAAAGACATGAAATTAGTAAAACATCTTTAAGCCAACAAGGCATTTTCACAGCTCAGATTTACCATGAAAGGTATCCAATGTGCCTATTGGGCGATGAGTACACACCGACTACTTTCACAGCTCGAACGACTTAACTGTGTCAGATGAATTTTGTCAAACAACTATCAGCGAAAGAAGCGAGTTTTGGCAGCTCATGTCATTTGAATTTCATCTTGTTTTGAGGCCCAGTTCTAAAAGCATGTCGAACTTAAGCGATATGCAAAGAAACGTGAAAACGAAACCGAGTCAAAATGGCAGTTCCTGGAACTTTGTTCCCATTTGTAATGGCGAAAGCCAAAGGTTTATACGAGCGTGACGGACTGACAGACGTATTACGTATTTGTGCAGTTGGTCAAATTACTCTTGATATCATGCACGGGGCCTTATTGGCAACATCTGACTGAAAACTTTTTCCACAAACCGTTTATTTTCTTAGAAACAGTAGGGTCATAACCTTTATAATCAGTTATAGCTCAGTGCGTTCTACGCTGCTCTGGTGAGTTTTCATGCTGGCTGCTTGGCACGGAGTCAAGTTTCGATTTAAAGTTAAAGATCGCATATAAAGATTGTCAATAAATTGAGTGTTAAATCGATTTAAAAAATTCAAGTAGATAAATATAAATGATTCTGAGTTCTGAAAATGCCAATACTTTCATGGGATATGAACTGATATGGTTGCCATGCTTATTTACACCGTATAAACAAAAAATTAAACATAATTTTTACATTAGAAAGTAAAAATAGTTTACACGTCTTTTGAGTAAGATGTTAAATGGTAAACAAGAAGGCTCTAATACAAAGAAGCATTTCATTTGATCCAATTAGCTGCCTATGCCAGGACTCAACAACAACAACATTTATTTAAACACGATGAAAATTACAGCGGAGCTGACGTGGTCGTGTATTTAAAAGTTAAATTATACTCGGGAGTAATTACAGAGATATTTGTAACCTACGATCAGGCAAATATTTTACACGTTTTCTTTGTTTAACTGATGAAGAGATGATAAGTAGGAAGGGAGGGCATGATCGCAGGTTAAGATATTTGCAGCAAATAGAACCCTTAGACAAACTGAAGCTCGACTTTACAACAATCGACCTAATTAGTTTATATAATCAGAGTGGTACTCTAAGCTTCCTCCCTAAATATCGCTGTTTATTTATCTCTTGGTAATTTTCCCAGGAAATGGAATGATATTTGGTATTGACTGGGGATATGTAGTGTTCCGTGACTGCATGTAGGTATATATGGTACGTGATGTACTCTGGTATATCATGCAAACGCATACTGTATATGGTATACATGCTAACATGCTAATACCAAATGGTGCAACAAGCCTCAAAAGCCTTAAAACTGTTATTGTTGTTCTAAAAGAAGAGTAATCGGCGTAGTTTGGCTACTGATCACGGCAGGAACACCGGAACACCGGAACACCACAAAAACGGTCAAAATAACTAGAGGCGTGTCACGGCTCTAAATAAAGTGACAGGCCGCTCAAAAATGGCTTATGAGGTAAATTACATTGGTCAAAATTATCAGTTGATGAAGGCGTACTGTAAGAAAGAACGTTTAAACGCTAGCGCGGTTTTCAGTGTGAGAACTTGGAACAGTCTACGGACGTAAGTCACTGGTGAGCCAGATGTTCATCAGACTATCTTCTAAAATTAGCCAATTGCTATATACCACTAAAGAGCACTATTTTCGTTTTCAACGAATCACGTGTTTTGGAATAAAAAATATAAAAAAATATAAAAAAAATTTTAGTTGTGCGCAGTGATCAATGCTCCTGTGATCGCTGGTTGCATTGATTCGTGGAACGGCAGATGTAAACAGGTAGAGGATATTCGTCTTCAAAGTTTTCACTGAAAATTGCTACTTAGAACCTATGAGCGTGATGACGACAATGAGTTCTATCCGCTTATACACTTTCAGTTCAGTACCAGAGGGTCGTTGTTGTCATAAAGTTTAAAACCAGAGCCCTCATTGGTCGGCAGTCTCATCTGTGATTGGCTGATGCTGAATTACCTGTTAATTCATAAGAATAAAGAGCAATTCTCGGAATCTAAATGCTTTTGTATATATTCCAATTAAATAATATCAAGGGGAACATAGCTTGGTGATTAGTCGCAAGAACGTATTTCACATGTAACTAAACTGACTTGTTTAAATCCTTAGCAATCACTACTGCAATCAGCCGCGTATTGAAACAAAAATGGAGAGGGACGAATCGAAATCCACAATCAAACCGTCAATGTTTTCGGTTTATCTCGTTGTGACTCTGTGTGTTTCAGGTACGTTCAATCAATTTGAAACACTCCGCTTAATATCAGATTGCGTTGCATATTTCTTTCTCTATTAGGTGCCGATATTGCGTTTTACTGACAAAGGTAAGTCGGCAGTCGGCAGAAATCGGGAAGATCCCGGAAGTACTGTTAAGACTGGCTCTCGCCCACAACAAGGGACCTACAAATCAACTAGTTTTAAAATTTCCTGTACGACCGTTAAAAAAATGAGTTGGAGCTACATGGGAGTAGAAGATGGCTAAGACAAGTCTCTTTTGCAACGCGTTATATGTAATTTCCTTGAACAGGAGTGAAAGTGAAAGTAACAAGCCTCAGCTTAGCAGACATTTTATAACAACAAGATGCTCTGGATTTAAATACTACAAAGTTATTAAAATTATAAAGGGAATGAGATTCATACGACACACGAGATATAAAAGTGGCGATTATACCAAGCGGAACGACCAAACGGGTTTTTACGTACATGTATACACATTTCGCTGGCTTTTGGTTATTTATCGTCGTAGTCGTAAAAGCGTCCCCATCAGATTCGCGAATGGTTTACGTAAATTATCAGTTTTCTAAGAAAACAGCTGTAATGTATGTAAATTATGTCGCTTTTGGCGAAAACATTTGCAAAGAAACAATGGTTGTTGCTGGCGTGACACATGTTTCATCGTCCTCTTTTTCCGAGAATATGATGCATTGTCAGTATTGGCTGATTTCCAGCATTGATTTTGAGATATACGTGAGAGGTTGGAATTTGTGTCTGGAATACCCAAAACACTAAAAAGAGGAAAACCTGAAAGCACTGGAATACAACTAAAAGAAAAGTGATTACCAGTTACTGCTTCCTAGCCTGGGTCTAGACGAAAATTTAACTCTGTATTTATTTCACAGAGTTAAATTTCCGTCTGCACGCTTAAATTTCCACAACTCTGTGGAAATGCCACTGAAAATTCCAGTTATTATTTTTTGTTATTATTAATATCATTTTTGTTTCATTCCAGTATCATGCCAGCAAAGACCTCCCAGGATTGTTTCTTGGCCAAGCAATCCCTTGATTGGCAAAAGCAACGGTAATGCCTCGTTTGAGTGGTCTTTTGTGCTGCTGCCCACAGAGAATTGGAACATCAGCGTTTACGAGCTGATCTTCGGGGTCTGGGGACCTCAAGGATATCTGAAGAAAAAGCTCCTGGTCATCGACGCACAAGGCGAAGTACTAATTCGACAAAGCTATGAGAATAAAATCAGCTGCAAGTTCAACATGTCAAGTCTACAAGTTGCGTTTACACTTCACAAGTTAAGCATAGAAGACGAGAGACATTACGGGTTTCAGGTTGAGTTTGGCTTGGTTCGAACGCCCCTGATAGATACCGTCATGCTTCGTATTGAGGGTAATACTGAGTTTAAATAAGATGTAAAAAATAGTAAGCTGCATTACGTATACAGTACGCAATGTGAATGGGAACGGATGGGCATAGGCGTACGAGCCGGGGGAGGAGGGCTTCAGCCGCCCCAGTTTCGAAAATTTTCGACATTTTTTAGGCAGTTTAATACCGGTTTAATGCTAACACATTCAGAAATTATGTAATTTTCTCGGGCATTGAGGTTCCAGCTCCTACAAGTCCAATGGTGCCCGTACGCCTATCCGGATGGGAGATGATGTGATCCGGCTAATGGCTAGTGTGTTCAACTCCGAATAGAGCGGCCCGAGTTCGAGCCTCGGCCGAGGCACCGTTGTGTTCTTGGACAAAGAACTTTACTCCCATAGTGCCTCTGTATAAAGACGGAAGGAAAGATATTACTTAATTACAACAGCATTGGCCCCAACTGTGTTATATTTTCATTATACATATTTTTACAGCACCGAGAAGATAGGTCGCGAAAATGAAAAAAAAATATTGTTACACACGGAAAACATAGATGTCTTCACTTCGCTAGTTCGGTAATAACAGGAACAGGCCCGTTGCACAGAAAATCTCGGTGCTGTGGCGTAGCCATTAGCGAATTTAGAACATTTAGAAGGGGGAGGGGTGGTAAAAAAAATGGACAAGAGGCAAACTTCGCTCAAACCCAATTTCACTGCAAAGACGTTTGGTTACATTAAAAGAGGAAAAAAGCAAAAACAAAACAAGAATTCGAAGTTTCAGAAAAACTATGATCTTCCTCTATTCATTCTTATGCACTTTGCAAATAGTTATTTTTGGCTTATGTTCCCAGAAACATATCGGTAACTTTTTATCGACAGGAAATTGCACCACCGACCGTTTTCATTTTCATTTTGTTTAGCAGAAAAATCTCGTGCCATTCGTCGCTTTAAAGGTATAAATTTTATACTAACTTGAATGAATGAATGATAACTTTATTTATACACGGTTAACAACATGAGTCTAGCACAGAAAATTAATTAATTAATTAGGTAAAACGATTCTCTGATAAAAATTTGGAATCGCTTTTAACAGATCCTCCCAAAATAACCAACCCACCACACCGATACGTTACCGTGAGGGCTGGAGAAGACCTGGATTTAGAATGCCAGGCGAGTGGGTTTCCTTATCCAGTTGTCACATGGACAAGACTTGGACAAGTCATAAAAAATCAGACTCTAGTTCTGAAACGAGTGACAACAAGTGACAGTGGACTTTACCTGTGCAAAGCTTACAACAAGGCAGGGGAAGACAGTACGGAGGTTATGGTTACAGTCAGTGATCATGACGATACACAAATAACGGGTAAATTACCACTGGTATTCTATTTAGATCCTCCCTCCCTCCCGCCCAACCTTCCTTCCTTTCTTGCCTACCTTCGAACCTACTCAGATACATACATACTTTATTTAGAGTGGACAATAAACACACTTAGCTATTCGCTAGTTTCCTTGTGCTCCACGAAATTAAATTAAGTAGTGTACAGTATTATATAAACCTATTTACATCTAACTGAAGTTTACATCAAGTTAAAAAATAAAATAAAATATTAAAATATTCGACGAATTTACCTACCTAATATTCCTTCCTTCCTACCTAATCCTATACCTACCTATTCATATGTATATTATACATATTAAAATAAATTACCAACTTGGAATTCAATTCCGCTTTGAAGGTCATTGATATTCAGTTTATATTTTAGTGAGCTACTTGTGACATTCCATTTCTTTTTTTTCCAGTCCTCAGCCGGCCGTCAAAGCCACCACAAACAGTGACCCGACCTGTGTGGATAGCACTGATAGCCATTTCTGGATCACTTATTTTAATTGCGCTGATAGTGTTTCTATCTCGCTATCGAAGACGTTATAAAAGAAATGTACCTTATGAGCCTCAGACTGATACAAAAACACCCAGTGCACGCTCCATACCTGCAGCTATCTAACTTGGATCTAACCTTTCGCCCAGTAAGGTTTCTCTACTTTCAAGTGCTGATAAGCGACAAGAGAAAATGAAGGCATAGAGAGTAGCCTGCGTGTCCTTTTTTCCCTCCCTCCCCCCCCCCCAACCTTTCGACGCCTGATCTAGGCTTTGGGATATGTCAATTCTATGCACTTGAGTTTAAACGGGAGTCTAGATCTGTACGTCGAGAAGTCTTTATAGAAGGCCAATTTGGAAGGACAACATAATTTCAGACTTCTGTTCTAGAGGCAATCTATCAATAAGCCACTGTCTCTTTTCATCCTCTCATTTTTGTTTGATGAAGATTAGCAATGTTCATTGTTCAGATTTTGCAGGTGACGTTTTGGGGCAACCTGGTTGAATGCTGTGGAGTAACCTGTGGTGTGGTAACAATACTCGTAAGCACTTCAGGTTGAAGAAACCAGAGTTTAAAGCCAGCAGCTATGAGTCAGTTTTTGCATATATATAAAATCATGAACTCTCTATATAAAAAGCTATATAACAAGTGAAACTGTATTATAAATTTATATAATTTTATAATCATATAGTTTAATTAAAGGTAATGCCATGTATAGATATGACATAAAATCACTTAAATTTATGACATTTACTTCCATGACACAATAACGAGTAGATAGTTCCATGATATTTACTTCCATCACACAAATACGAGTAGATAGTTCCATGATATTTACTTCCATCACACAAATACGAGTAGATAGTTCCAGGAGTTCGTTTTTAAGCCGAAACGCCCAATTGGACTTGTACTTTAAGATAATATTGCCATCCGTTTTGTATGGTCTGGTAGTTTGGGGTGGCTGTTCAAATACAGACCTTCTACAATCATTGGAAATACTTCACCGAAGGGCAGCCAGAATAATATATAACTTACCCTACGATATGCATACTAATGAAGTATACCGTCAGTCGAATTTGAACACTTTAGCATTTTACTATAAACTACGATTAATTAAATTATTTCATAGCGTGTTTATAGGCGAAGCACCAGCGGCTCTTTCGTATTTGGCAAATAAACCTTGCACTGCATACAGTTTTAGAAGGAGTAATAACATAATCGTCCCGCGTTTTAATTCGAAGTTTCTTAAAAACTCTGTTAGCTACAGAGGCACTATCCTTTGGAACGCTGTCTCGACTTATTTTACGGGGCAGTTTACTGATTTTTATCGTAAAGTAAAGAAAGACTTTTATTTTAAAGAGCTTGATTTTAGCGCCCAGTCGGTTCAGTCGCTGCCAAGGCACTACCAGGATTTTAATTGCTTTTAAATATTTTATATCTTAATTTTAGCAGTTATTTTTATTTAGATGTAGTTACGCGAACTTATTTAAATATTACTCTTTTTAGGAATTAATTGTACATTCATGTTAGTTGTATGAGTAATTTTATCCATATTTTAACATCGTTTCATATTGTAACTATTTTTTACACGACCCCACAAGCTTTAGCTTTAAATTTTATCGTATTTAAATAAAGGATATGATGATGATGATGATGATGATGATATTTACTTCCATCACACAAATACGAGTAGATAGTTCCATGATATTTACTTCCATCACACAAATACGAGTAGATAGTTCCATGTTATTTACTTCCATGAAGTAAATACACAAGACAGAATAGCGCATGGACACATGGTAAGGGATCGAAATCACTGTAAAAAAAATAAATAATTAAGCTAAAGAGCAGATGATTGATTGTGTGTCTTGTGTTTGGATAATTTTGATGTAAACAGCCATGATTGGTAGGCCTAGTAGGTGCTATCCGAGGGTAGAGAACAGCACCCGTAGAATAACAGATAGACCTTTTACATGCCGCATGGGGATTGGGCACTAGAGGAGCTTACGCTCTTTTCTTTTTCAAACCTCCAGTGCCCAATCCCCGCGCGGCATGTGAAAGGTCTATTTGTGGACACAGCTGCGAGGAGTGACAAACGTACGCAGCTTCGATTTTCTGTTGATTACAGTCACGAGTTTCAGATACCTTGTCGCAAACAGTTGCGTGATGTAACGGAATAGTGCTGCAAACACTTCCTGCTTTTCGCGGAAAATAAAACAATTGATCATTGTCGAGCGTTCAATGCTGCACAATGGCTCATCATTTGCGCTTACCTAAGCACATTTTTTCTCTTGATTTTATTCTAAGTGGAAGCCATGTTTAGTCGATTTGACGTTCCGTTCTTATTGCACTCTTTGATTTGCAGTTTTGCACTGTTCCAAGGTAAGAATTAGCCCTCGTCTCGACCCTGTTATATACGCGTTCATGTACGCTGATCGAATGGTAAATAACTGTCCTTGATGCGTGACTGCTGTGCGACAGAGAATATCAACTTCGTGAACGTCCAAGAAAATAATCTACCTGGTTAAATAAGTGTTCATCAAACAATGCTAATGATAATAACAATAATTTGGCAAAGATAACAGCCAACTATGTCATAGTTAGTGTATTGTGTTAATCGTTTCTTTCCATGTAGTCTCAAAGCAAAGTGTTTTGTGAACCGTACATAATGAGGTTCCTGCTTTTCTAGGAAAATGAAATTAATTAAGGAATCTCATTCTGTCAATCTCTGAATGAAAGCTTCATTATGAAATCAAGGCTATGAGCGCATTATTAAAAAAAGGACGAGTGAATGCTAATTTTTGAGTTTATAAGTTTGAAAACTTCAACCGGAACCACCGTAAATTTAAGCGATGCTGCAGTTCTCCTGGAATGTGTTCTCGATCGAGTTTATTTGCTCAATCGCGATGTTTCTACAAGGTATGCTTTCTGTCTGTTTGGTTATATATTATGTCAAATCCACAAACAACGAAGCTAATGCCGTATGTATTCCAATATGCCGGACATACAATGCGATTAAATTACTGTGATAGATCAAAGCACTGTTGTCAGTAATACCTGCAAGCATTTTAAACATCCTGCTGATGAACGGTTATGGCAATTAGACATTTTTTACAGGAGCCAACATTGATCGAGATTGTGGTCTGTCCCCTTTGAATTTTAAGAACATGGGGATGTGTTCTGGCGTTTACCGTTGATACCGCCTTGTTGCGATCGACATTTGCAAGCTTTGACCTACATTCAACAGTTTTTAACACTTTTGAAGTTTTCGTACCTTTTCGTACACGGTTTCCGGTCGCTCGTGGTGGCGCGGTATTCGGCCGCCGAAGCGAAGTTTCCCCATGCAGCGAGAAAACCTCTGGTATCCAGGGTAAAGTATTCGAATCGGAAGGCTTAAATCTTTCGATGAACATGACAAAATTTTGTTCGGTAAAAAATGAAGGTCTCGATAGCAGCCTGTACAGTAGAAATACACGGGACGTTTATCTTTCAACATTACCTGGTATATACAATCGAGTGAAATAATGAGGCCGCACTACTGCACATTTTTCGTATCAACCGCTACAGTGACTGATATATGCACATGTGTCAATCTGCAAATATTCTTAAAAAATATAATAGATAAATAACTTGTGTGTTAAGTGTTATGATGATGACGACGACGACGATGACGATGACGATGATGATGATGATGATGAGGAGGAGGAGGAAGAGGATACAGAAGACACATGTTTTTGGTCATGTCTGTCTATTCAGTTCACATTTTTAATTAGCCATAGTTATAAGTATTATTGCTTCTATAAATTTTAATTAACTTATACTTTTCTTATGTTATTAACACGTAGCGTCATCCCAGTCCAACAGCATAAGTCTTACAGATGACAGACCTCCAGACAGCAAACAGGTTCAGATAGGACAAGACGTGCACTTAAGCTGGAGTTTTTCATTCAACGATTCGTCAAATATTCTCAACGGTCCGTGGAATGCCCCGGATGTGCACGAAATTAGCTTTGGTATCTTTAAATCGACTGCTAATGAAATGCTAATGACCAAGAAAATAGTTGCTGTGGATAGCAATGGCTCGTTTAACGTTCATAAAAAATATGACACGAAAATGGATTGGGGCAGCTCAAAATACAAATTAACATTTACGTTAAAAGGCTTCGCCATTGAAGATCAGGCAATATATGGTATAAACGTTGAGTTTGGTTTAACTCAGAAGTCTCTGAAACATTCAGTGAGCATTAACATTGGAGTGTCCTACACAGGCCAAGATGATAATGCGACTGTGCGAAATGGTAAGAATAAATCACAGATCACCTCAGTTCCACCTGTAAAACCTAGTTTATATATTCCCGAAAAGTTAAATGTGTGAAAATTTCAGTGCGCACAATATAAAGTTAAATCTTTACAGTCAGTACGTCATGTAAATTAAATCCTCGTGAAAAGTTTGCTCCTTTAAATTCTGTACGAGCCAAGCCAATTTTATACGCATGTGTATACTGCTGTATGCTGTTTACTTAAGGTAATTCCCCTGTATTGCATTGCGCATCCTTACTGCGCACGATTTATTGCGTCATCAGCGCGCACCTAAAGAAAACTGCGGCGTTTTCTTTACGGCTTTGCTCGAGAAGCAGATAAATCGTCGTTTTCTCGTAAACGAGTGTGGTGACCTATATTTTTTTACTCTTTTTCTGAGACTAGCAATCACCTTCTTCCTGTAACAGGAATGTAAACAAATTCCCATTGCAGAAAAATAAATAATCGACGGAAATGTGAACTTATTGAACAGATATTGTGGCCTAGAGATCACTGCATGCTAGTAACAAGTTGAATCAAGGTCGACTGGAAATGCGTGCTTTTATAATGAAACATATATTAAATTGTTCCTTGAAGGCGATACAGTATATCTATAGTTTTTTCCCTTGTTTTGCTTTCTCCCTATTGGATGAGCATGAGCTAGTCAAATGAAAACGTTCCTGAAGCTGATATTTTAACGAATTATGGGGCATTTTCAAGGTGCTCCTGCTCCTAAACGAATGGGAACCCCTCTTTTTAACCAATAGGCAAAGTTTGAACGAAAATCTATTGTCAGTTCTATTTCGGGGGAATGACCTTAAACTACATTCTAAACATTCAGGCATTATCTGTGATTTAAAAGTATGAAATGATTCCAATCATTTCATCCATTATTTTTGTTTAATGCAGTAATCATCGCACTTCCATCAGTGCTCAATAACGTTTGTTGATGAATAGCCTTTTATGTCTTCTTTCAGAAACAGCGTTTGTATCAGAAACCGCGCACCTGCTGTTTAAGCGATCACCGTACGACCGAATCGAAGATTTTTCCAAGTACAGAATTTTTAAAGGAAATGTTACCATCATCGCTCTCGGAAAGGAACAAGCTGGGAAAAATGGTTCATGTGTCACTGACTCGCAGCTAGTGGATCAATGCCAAAAACGATACTCTCTACTCTATATAGACAATACTTATGTGTCCTTCCATTTAAAAAACGTGACTCCACAGGATTCTGGTCGGTACGTTTGTCAAGCATTTTTCTTGGGAACTCGGCATGATCCAGAATACGCTGAAATCAATTTTAGTGTACAAGGTAACCCATATTCGGAAGTGTAACAGCTCTCGGAAGCTTGTAATTCTAGTGGTCATCTATGTGTAGCAGTTGCTTTTGTTTTAGGGGCTAGGGGCATTTTTCCTGTTGTTTCATTTTGTTCTATTGTTCTACTGGTTCTCTAGGGTAGTAGTTGCTATTGTTTTGGGGCTAGGGGCATTGCTCCGGTTGTTTGTTTTGTTTTCACGTAGGGAGAGACCTTGCGAGAGCTGCTACATCGAACCACCATATTGTCATTGGGATACGGGCCGGGGGAGGGGGCGGGGACTGCAGTCCCCCAAATTTTGAGCAACCCAGTCTTTGTGGGCAGCAACAGAAATTTGGGCAAGGCAACTTGGGAGAATTTTTGGGCAAATAATGGCTCAATTCCCCCCCCCCCCCCCCCCTCCATAAGCAAAAAATTGAACAACTTGAACGGGATTCGGTATGAAATTAGACAGAAGAAGAACGTATGTATATTAAGACCACGTTGATGTTGAACGTTCAGCCTCAACACTGACAAAAAAAGAGTGCATTTCCAGGAGCGGATCCTGGATTTTTCATAAGAGGGGTGCACCACTAAGGAATGACGTAACTGATGGGTGACGTAAGCAGAATACTAGTAGTATTAGAAAGCTGCAGGCCATCTCAGGGGAGAGAGGGTGCGCACCCCTGTACCCTCATCATCGTCTTTATTTAAGCACGGTAAAATACATCAGGCAATAACAATTTAAGAAATAAATACATGAGGCAATAATAATCCAAGATCCGCCCCTAATTTCGCCACTGACCGTGAATCACTGTTCTCAAAAAATGATAATTTTTGCTAACTATACGCATGTATTTCAGATTGTGATCAAATTTGCAGAGACAACCTCACTACTCGGTTATCTCTCAATGCATATTACTATTAACTATGCCATTTAGTTATCCATAGAACAATTATAAGATTTTATGCAAGGAGAAACGATCTTAAGGATATATTTTTGTAATGTATTTTTTAGAAAAACCCAGCACTCTTCCACCAATAGAATCAAATACTCCCGGCACTGAAGCTTATGAAACATCAGCCCCAAAAGCTAAAAGTTGTCACAAAGGTAAGTTAATAAAAGTAACTTGAATGGAAGTGTAGTAGTGGTACAGTGTTAGCTGCTAGTGCACGGGCAGTGTAGATCATTAACTTGAAGTACTGTGCTGTTCTGTACTAAAAACAAAGACGCGCGCAGTTAGCACGCTTATTGAAACTTTTACAATTCAAAAATAGTTCGCCAACTCAAACTTGTAAGCACTTTGTAGGTTGTAGTCGTGGTACACGAGCAGCACGTAATGAAATTCCAGACCCCAAAAATGTATTTACACCAAAAGTGGTCAAGTCTCGTTAAAATTACTACACTCTTTTTCTATAAGAATATTGTTTTTCCGGCCCAGGCTGAATATTCCTATTTTTCTGCCGATTTTAGGTTAAAAATATTCTTATGAATATTCTAATAAACTAGCTATTCTTTTTCTGTTTTTCAGGTATTCAATTTCCCATCAGTTTGCTGCTCGCGTTGATGGCATTCCAACCTTTGCTTTAACGGTCTCGTGTGTAGTAGGAATCGCCACCTTATCGCCTTGATTTTTGCGTGAACGTGAATTAGTTTGGTTGGTGAAAAGACCAAATATTTTTACGTGATTCAAATTTGCAAGGGGGTGTAGGGACCCTCCTAACACGCAGCGTTCATTTAGATGTTTGAAAAATTATCGTTCGACATTTCTCAGGCTGCTATTTCTGAGAGACACGCAGTGAGATAATTCGATATCTGGTAAGAGCTTTTTCATGAGAATTTTTAATGTTGCATACTTATGTACTTCGAAGATATTTTTGTATTTCGAAGCACGAACATTTTTGATTTGCTGTCCACAATCCGACAAGGTAGTTGTAACAATTTGTTCACTTAATAAAGATGACTCTCACTCTTCTCGTGCCATTCGAGCAAAAGCTATCAGTACAGTGTTGCATGTCTCTTTTTTGGAAATTCACTTTACTGCGGTTTTCAGAAACATGCGAACTCTGTTCATGTCGACGGTTACGTTTTTCGCTGCCGTCAATCATCAGGCGGACCTCTCAGAAAACAGAGGTACGCTTCAACAGGGTCAAAAGGTCACGTCTGTCAGTTGTGATTGGTAGACTTCGATCCATTTTGTTTGTTTCTGATTTTCAAGGTTCATTAACTTTTACCGTAATTATGATTGACGGTAGCGAAAAACGCAATCGTTGGTTGGGTTTTGAACTTCAGAGTTCGCATGTTATTGAAAACCGCAGTAATGGAATGATCAAGACAGTGGAGTGGGATATCCCCCGGGGAAACATTGCATAACTATTGTACCCTAAGTAACGGATGTTAGTGATCGATACTTCTGCCAGGGGGCTGTATGAATAGGCCCGTAAACTATCCAGCAAGCATAAAAAAAGTCACCCACCCATTCAGAGCGTACACGATGCCCTTGTCACATCTAATCAAACACACTTGTAGCCTGCGTTGCAGCCGGACGTGTCACATAATCCTCGGTATAGTCCGTCTGCGGCTTATACCGGCGGTTTCGTCCGTCTGCGACGCAGGCGCTAGGCTAACGCACTTCTATAATTTGGTTTTATCAACCCAGTTGATAAAACCAAATTATATTGTTATACTTCCCACCGACGCAGCACCACAGTTTCTTTAGAAACTTACTCCATCTAACACACCTGTAGCCTCCCACGCTCGAGTAAACTACTACAAAGTGATTTAATTTCATGGAAAAGATGGAGAGAGAATGCTCAGTGCTTTATCACTGGCGACACCTTTCCGATTCTTGTTTGAATAAGGACAAATTGTTTTCAATGCTGAGAACGTATCCAGAGCTGAAGGTTGGTCAACTTTGAGAGAACAGAAGTCTGACTTAGGGGTAACCTGTGATCAGGCACAATTTTTTAGACGTTTTCTTTTTTTAACTGATGAAGAGGAAAAAATTACGCCTGATATATTTATTGAACCGGTCGCCATCCACTGCAGTTAATTGGCTTTAATTTCGTGGCTCGGATTTCCACCAGGCGCGAAAAATGTCAGCAGAATAATTCGTTGGACACGCAACGACTATATTTAAAAAACTTCCTCGCGTATTAAAATGAAAATTTATTTGGAAGAAGGTTGAACTGGTGTTCGCGGGGTTATTTCAGTAACTAAAACGAATTATTTCTATAACAACATTCGAGTGGGTTTATAACGCGGGAGATTAACGTATTTTTAATTTACCGGTAAACACCTTTGAAATTATTTGAAAAACCCGTTGCGCTAAACACCAAAACATCTCCACGAAAACAAATTACGCGCCTTGTAAGCGTTTAAAAACGCTCTCTGTACTCGGCCTTTTGAGAATTATGCCGTAAATTTGTCAGGGTTTCAGTCTCGAGCCTCATTTAAACAAGACAGCCAATGAGAACACAAGCATGTCATAAGCATTGTTTCTCGACCAATCAGATAAAAAGCCAAAATCTGGCTTTTTTACATGCGATCCGTACAGGAAATGTATCATGCCCTCCGTCCCAAAGGTGATAAGTAGGGAGGGAGGGCATGATCGCAAGTTAACTTAGGGGAGGAACGCGTGACGAAGCACTTCGCGCATTTCCAGAATGTTCCGGCTTGACTCCGCATGACTGATTCCTTGCGTTTTTCCGGAGCGGAGGCAGCTAGAGCTTTCACAACAAACAGTCCTCGCTCTCTTGATAGTGTAAATCGCAATAGATCGAACGGAATACGAACCAAACTCAAATCAAATTCTATCAGTATCTCAGTGTGAGGACATTTGGGCGTGCGCCAATATCAAGATGAAATTTGAAATTTGGCTACTCATCTGCGTTCCCTGTTTGAATGGAGGTAGGTAAAGCAAGACAACTACAATAAGCCCAGTTTTGATTAAAAAAACCGTCCCATGAAAGGCTTCAGTTAATACCTTTTACCTTGCTTTGATTTCACAGATATGGATAATTACCAATATTAATTAAAAATACCGGTCGTTTATAGACAAATCGCCGAATGAATAGTTATGAATATTTATATTTATGGCCAAAGTTCAGAATACCCGGCACTTGTTTGCATATCATTGAATAAGTATGTTTCTATTTTCTATCAGAGGAAATCGCTGTTTATTTGGTGTCAAGGAAATGTTTTGTTGCTTATTACACCTGAGTAGTCGACAAAAAAAAAATCGATTTCACTGTTTGCAGACCGCGTGCTCCCAATTGCAATTTGCTGAGCAAACACTTCTAGTGATTGGAACTTCCAAGCGCAGTACACCGAACATTCTTGTAACAGCAATTAATGAGATAACACGTCGATATGGATTTTACAACAGACGTTCTTGCTCCCGAAGATACAAAATTGGCCTATTTTTAGTGCAGAGTGCACTATTAGGATGATTTCTAACCCACTAAGGCACTAAGAGTCTAAAGCGCTAATGTGTAAACTATGAAGTGTGATTACCGCTAAAACTAGTACTTGGTCTGATTTTTAATTTATAATTATACCACTGACGTTGTATGAAGTGTGATTACCGCCAAAATTAGTACTTGATATTTTGCTATTTGAACCTGTAGTTTTGTAATTGAGTTTTGATATCTTGCTTTTGCAAACTGTTCGTTTTCTATTGCGTTCTGGTATCTTGCTATTGGGACCTGCTCTTTTCAATTGTGTTCTTGCATTCTGACATTTTGCCATTGGAACATTACACCTGCACTTTTGTCATTTTGTTCTGAAATCCTGCTATTGAAAATCGCTTTTTTGTTATTGCGTTGTGACATTCTGCTATTGGAACATTACGACCTGCACTTTTGTTATTGCGTTATTCTAGTTTGATGGTGTTCATTTCATTTTGGTGTTTTTTTGGACACAATTTATTTCTGGAGTCCAAGATGGCGGACGAGCAGGCAATGATAAGACGTCTTCTAAATAACTCGCTCGTTGCTATCATAAGGGAATTGGCTTCAGAAAATACTTGATTCGGACAGAATCGCAATGAGGTTAGCAAGGAGTTGACAGGCTTATCACGGCTCCCGCTGTCTCGTAATGTGACAAGTCTGTGACCTTCAGAGAGTATGTCTTTTAGAGATTTACCTTTCCTGTAAGAAATGAAAGGTGGTTCCCTGTGTTAGGTTTACTGATGTCGCCATGTTGTAACTAGAACATACGCAAGATATCAAAACTCAATTACAAAACTACAGGTTCAAATAGCAAAATACCAAGTACTATAAATTTTGGCGGTAATCACACTTCATAACCCGTAGAGGACATTGGTGAATTTGTTACCGAACAAGTAGACTGTTGGTTTTTTTTTCAGCGGCGGCCGAATCAGGGGAACTTTTGCTTGAGAAAAATTACCATTAATCGAAGAAAGTTTTAGAAGCAGTGTGTCGACTCTTGTGAAGGAAGGAACTTGTTGAACAACAGCCGTACAACAGATAATGTCCAACTACATGTGATATGTGCAATTTTACCATCGCTTCTTGTTTTTTCGCCGATAAAAATAATATCTGGAAGCCAAAATCGATTCATAGCCAGTGATACAGTTTTGAAACCCAAACAGACTCCAACAAACTGCAGGAATACTGTACTAACCATGGTCTTCATCCATGTTTGACACGTTTCTAGAACTTTTATTTCTAGCACTTGCTTGAGCCCGTTACGCCGATTCTCGTTACGCCGTGATTACGCTTTACGCCGGTACGTCAATTACCAACACCATTACAAATTACGTACAACAATTACAAATCATTCCTTATTCAAAATTGATCAAATTAGGTGCAAGCACTCGGACAAACAGGCCTGTACCGCTGCTCCATGGACCAGCTGTTACTACAACAATTACTAAGACAAGTAAAAGTGCTCACACTAGCTCTCTGGATATGAAAATAATCGTACATGTCGTAAAATAATTCAGGTATACTATGCACATGAATAATTCAAGCTATCTTATTGACTGAGTTGACCTTTATGAAGCTTGTTTTGTTGGTGCATGGAGCCGAAGAAAATGCCAGAAAGAGTCATGTGATGTTGTTCGGGAATCACACGAGTCTGCACGGTTCTATTTGATATCTCCCTTATCTGTTAATGTAATCGTTGCCTATCGATGGCAAGCAAAGGTTTTGCTGCTTATAATTAGAAGGAAAAGTAAAACGTAAGATTTATTGCCGTCGAATACACAGTTTTCAGACTTTTTAGACCGCGTGGTCGTTGGTTTATGCTAATCCAAGCATATTTTACCGTCACGTGACGGTTTCATGTCGCAAATGCTGACCTTGACACATGAAGCAAACTGCACTGAGGATAAATGTGAAAACGGCGTTTTCGCCTTGAAAATGCGGATAAAATCTTTTCTGTCCACGCTATACGGTTTCAAAATTGTTTTTCACCATCGATGACGAGACGCTGCCTCGCCAGAAACGCTTCGAACATCACATTACCTGAGCCACGTTATACGACTTTCCGGAGTACAATTTTGGATAAGTTGTACTGCTCTCGTCCAATCAGAATAAAGTAATTTATTTTATTTTTCCATTTATTAGCTTTGTCTTGCAAGTCCTATCAGAACCAAGAAGTCCAGTCAGAAAATTTCATTGAAACCTACAACCGTAAGTGATCCAATATTTCTCAACTTTACTGGGCCCTTGTTAATGTAAAGAAACTAGAGAATGGATAAACATTAGACTGTGTAGCTGGCGGTTTGTTTTGGTAGCGCGTTCGTTCGATACAAGCAGTGAAAGCCGCGAAACCAGAAGCCGAGAGGGCCAGTGCTCTTCCTCAGACCCCACTCGGCTTCGCCTCTCAGTTTCGCGGCTTTTACTGCTTGTTTCGATTGAGTGCGCTACCGATATAAACTGCCATCTACGCAGGCTAGTAGCTACAGCAAGGAGCCCAAAATTAGGCCGGTTTTTAATTTATTCACATTTAATCCAATCAGAAGTGAACTGGAAGCTCTTTTTGTGTTTTGGTTGGATAATGATTACACGAAAGAATGTAAATTAATTAACCGTGGTCACACGTAAAATAAATAAACTTTATTAAAAGAGGGTGACACCATTTGCCCATTTACCTATTACTGGGACTGGAAATTTAGAAGCAAAAAATGAAAATGAATCTGGGACTGAAATATGAGGCAAGCATGGATGGGAACTGGATTTGTACCATTCAGAAGCCTCTAACAAACTTAATTTTTCTCAACAGTAAGCACCCCTCTTGGAGGAAATGTTTCCTTAGTTCTGGACGCCCGAAGGCTGGGCTGGGATAATGCAAAGCATTTTATCCTAGCATGGAGAAATACCAGTTTTCCTGTCATAAAGCTAGAGAATGATGCATCAAGGAATAGCACCTGTTTTCCTCCAGACAATAAGTTTCTGCAATCATTGCAGACATCATGTCAATCTCATTTTACTGCAAGTTTAAATATAACAACTAAGCTGATTACCATATCAATCAGACAGACAACCCAGCAAATAGCTGGAAAATACATAGTTTATCCTTACTTCAAAGGACCTGGGGAAGTAGTATAGGTCGCTCAAAGGGGGCCTAACCAATCACAGAGCAGCTCAGAGCACACGTGACGCGTCTCGACCAATCAGATTGCCGGATTTCATCCAAGATGGCCGAAATACTTTTTAATGAGCAAAAATTATTCAGTCTGACGTCATCCCTGAGGAAAACTGCGCCCCAGACCTCTACGGAGGTTCTGGACCCGTCTCACGGATTTCCAGGGCTAATCGATAAAAATCGATAATGAGATGACGTCATGGCTTTCCGGTCCCCCGCTCCTGAAGGGAGCGTATTATTTTCCAGTCCTTTCGCTAGATGGGGCACTCCTCGGGGATTGGTTACCCGCGACTCGTGTTGGGATCCCTGACCTAGCGAAAAGAGCGGAAAAGGGTATCATCGGGGTGCCACCCCGACTCATTGTCGCCGGAACTATTTACAAATGAAACGCACGGAACTATTTACAATATTTACAAATTGCAGAGGAGCTCGGCCATCTCCACGTCGTGCTCGTCCAAGTCGTGCTTGTAGCCGTACGGGTAGGACGGAAGGTTTCAAAGTCGACCACCCTCTTGTCGAAGACTAGGCCGTACTGTTTGGTTCGTGGGGATACTTTGAGACGTTTTGTGGCAGGATCCCGTGTGAAGAAGTGCGGGTTGGTCACCTCCACGTCTCTGCGATCTCCTTTGGGATCCGTGAGTTCCTCCAACAGGTTCCGCTTGAGTATCTCGTAGTTTAGTTGCGCGGAACCACGTACGGATTTCAGGGAGAACCCTCGCACCTTGCAGCAGACTTGACCCTGGTCGGACACGAAGCCGTAGTTTTTGGGGCCACCCGACACGAACTCTGTGATGTAGTCGTCGGGTCGTCTGTGATCTTCCAGCTCGTCGGTCATGTCTCCTAGGTAGTCGCCCAGGGGAATGTCGACGAGACCCGGTTTCCACTTGTACACCACAGAGTCCGTGTCGAAGTAGATGACTTGGGTGGTGAGTTTCTCTAGGTAGGAATAGAGTTTTAAACGCGCCCAGCAGGTGGTGAAGGCGGCTACAAACACGTTTGTCTTCCCGTTGTCGACCTGGTTGGAAGCGATGTTGGTGTAAACTACTTCCAACACTTCGTCGGTGCAGATGCGGATCTGGCGGATGTTCCACAACGGGTTGGAGACGGCTTCGAAGAGTGCGGCAGGTGTGGAGATGGCAACGGTGGTGGGTTTGTCTAGGTTTTCTCCGAATTTACCCCAGAACGAGTTCAGCATGAGTTTGGCGGTGGCTTTTCGGCCTGGGTTCTTGGTGATGAGGGGTGGGTCCAACGAGATACCCTCGTGCTCCTGGTAGTCGGCGACGTACTCTTGCTGTTGTTGAGGGGTGGTGACACTACGAGGATATCCTGCCGATTCTTGTTTGGCCTTTAACCACGTGTTCACATAATTGGCGAAGAGCCCCGTCTTGCGCTGTTCTGAGGGAAAGTGCCACACCTCGTGGATGGTGATGATTGTGTACCCCATCTCTACCGCCTTTACGAGCTCGGGCGTGCACCACGTACCGGTGAGCATGCGTTCTTCGTCCGTGTGAGAGCAAACGCAAGAACGGTCCGCGAACGGTTTGGGCATTTCCGTTTCCACGCAGGAACGGCAGAGAGGAAAGACCAGCTTTCCTCCACAACGGTACGGCAACACGGGATGAAACAGCTCGTACGGTGGGAGCACAGTGACTTTGGCCATGCCGAAGTAATGGTGGATGTTCTGGTCCTCGGGGTTAGTGATGACGGTAGGATGACCCACGGGATACTCGGCGTACTTGTTGACCCAAGGGTAGAGCGACGTCACATCCACGTACTTGATGCGTTCCCCTTGGGTCTTGTCCACACACGAGTAAAGGCTGACGGCATTGGTGCGTCCAACGAAGAAGGGTTCTTCTACTTGGATGGTGGACAGGAAGGTTTGTAGGGCCGTGTCCGTCTTCACCATCTTATCCCACTCGCATTCCCATACGATGACCAGATTGTATCCTTGGCGAAAAAGAATGTCTTCTTTGGCCTTTGTGTCCTCGTTGAGTTCGCCAAAGGTGCGATCGCTCACGTTGCTTTGTTGATGACGACTCGGAAAACAAGTGAGACACCCGTGCCACAAACACCCGTGGAACTCGTACACCGTGTTGGTGAGAGCGTCAAAGCCATCGACCAGATAGGAATGGGCCGGGGTGAACACGCGCACTTCACCACCGTTGTGGGCGTGTCGTATGCGGTCCCCTTGGTGTTGGCAGGACGGAGAAGCATTCTTTTATCAATCTGTGCTCTTGCCACGCCAACCATTTGAGAGCCTTGATGGATTGGTTGGAGGTCGCACCGTGCCAACCGTTGGGAGGTTCTACCGCGACGGTGTTGTTGGGAAGCTGTTTCTTTCGCCAGTAGCGATTGCAGGCGGAGGCGATGGTGATACATTTTTCCATCGGATTGAACTCGGCCTTTTCCTCAAACTCTCGTTGGAACTTTTGGCAGCCTGCTTTCAGTAGTTTTACGTCCGAGACGCAGTACGCTTCCATCTCCGTTTTTAGGACGAAGTGGTAGTCGTTGGCGACCTTGTCGGCGTACCACGTCTCGAACGCAGCTTTGACTTTGGCAGACATGCCTTCTGGGTCGTAGGTGTCTGCGGGTGGCATCGGTCCCTCGTAATCTTGATTTTCCGCCGTGTTAAAGAGATGCGGGAAGAAACCCTTGCACTGTTCGGTGATGCCGAAGGTGTCCGGAAAGGCTGACAGCGGGAACGGTAGAAAGCAGAGGGAGTCCACGAACTTGATGTCACCCGTGGAGAGGGAGAGCACTTTGGTCCCGATGTTGATCTGGTTTTCCACGGTACGATGGGTGTCGTACAAGTACTTCAACACGAACATGCCATCGTACCCCTTGAAATTATGGAAGACGCAGATGACTTTGCGCGTGTCTCCGTATTCGTCAATCGTCAACCCGTCCAGGTATTCCATCAAGTCCGCGGTGCATGATGGACCGTAGAAGGAGAGCGTATCGTCTTCGTCTTCGGGCTCTACACACACGAGGATGGGTGTTTGAACACCGTCGGTGTCGGTGACGGCTTCGTAGTCCGCGTACACGAAGAGGGGTTTCGGTTTTTCCACCCACGCTTGACCGTCCTCGTCCATCTCCACGATGCCGCGAGTACCCACTTCAGCCAGAGGTACCTTCATCAATTTGGGCTCGTCCTCCTCAGGGTCCAAGGGTTGGATGTAGCATTTGTGGGAGGCCAGCTCCACCTCTTTTTCGCAGAAACGGCACCTGTCCCACCCGCACTTGTGTTTGCGCCTCGGCCGTCCACGTTTCTTTTCTTTGGTGGCAGCGTCGAAGGTCTTGCAACAGGAAAGACACTTTTTCTTTACATCGCACAAGGAACGGAGTGTCTTGGTCCCTTGTAAATGAGAATTGTAGCAAGAGTCGCCGAAGAAAAGACGATGGCATTGGTCGCAGACAAGAGAGGGTTGTGGGAACGCACCGGGTGGAAGATCAGCTTTGGCCGAGGTAAAGTCCGGGCACTTGGTCTTCTCGCACGAACGGCACCATTTGCCTTTGCAGGGATGATGGTCCATGTCGTCGTGATCGTAGCCTCGATCGCAGTCGTGGCAGTAATACGAGCGCGACAGGAACCCACCGTACGAGGTGCACCCGTGGTAATGCGCGTCGACCTTGAGGAGGAGAATATGTTTGGGGGCAGGTGGTCCCGCAAAGACGATGCAGTGGGGTTTGTCCACGGACATGACCTTGATCTGGTATCGGGGAAGAACCGTTTGAAACTTTTGGAGTTCGGCAATACCGCAAGGGCCTTCGGGTACACCGGCCAGTTGGTGTAAGTCTTTAGCCAGACGGGTCTGGATGGGACGACCTCTTGTCAAGTTCTTGTAGTTTGAACTACCTGACCCTTCGTCTGCGCGGGCGCGCATGGTGACGATGGCTCGTGCGCAGCACAACTCGTCTTCGTTTTTGATGACCACGACAGACTGTTTGCGCGCCAACAATTTTTCTACCACTTCACGCCCAGGTTTGTACTTTTTACCATGACCACTACCTCTACCAGGGGTACGGATGAAGGTGGTCTCCACGGTGAAAGAGTCATCGGCCTCGAACTGTTGGTTGGAGTTGAGTTTGGCCGAGAGGGAATGGAGATACATGTCCAATCGATCACTGCCATCCTCGAACTCCTCCACGGTGAAAGATGTGGACTGGAACGCGTGCGTGAAAGCGTTTGACTGCAGCGTGAAGTGCAGAGTGGAATGGGGCTGCAAGGTCGAGTCCGAGGCGATCTGGTGACGAATGGTTCGTCGTAAGGCCTCGGTCACTTCACGACCCAAATCGTCGCGAGGCGTCGGGTCCCTGTTTTGGCGGAGCGTAGCCTGGAACCGTTGGCGGTCTAGGACTTGGCGCCAGTTCCTGCGCGGTCCCACGGGACGTAGCTCAAAATCCAGCAATGGCGGACCGCCACCCACTTGTTTTTGTTGTTCATCGTTCAACATGGCTGCGAGCGAAGGATCGTGAACCCATTCGTCGTCGTCGTCGTCAGATAAAGATCTTTTTCGTTCGTTCCTAAAGGAACGGGCCGAAGCCAAAGGAGGGTCGTTCCTAAAGGAACGGGCCGAAGCCAAAGGAATGTCGTTCCTAAAGGAACGGGCCGAAGCCGGAACAGAACTAGAACGCGAAGGTCGCCCAACCTTTTGACGGGTAGGACTCAATGATCTGGAACGTGGTCTGGAAGACATCGCGAGATCTTAGGTTTTTTGAATTACGCGCCCTTCGTTCGCGCCTCTTATACTTTTCGAACGGATCGAAAGGCACCAATCACAACGAGGATCGAAAGGCACCAATCGGTGCTTGTCTCCATTGTTTGACTACAAATACCACCTACCCCCCCCACCCCCCCACCCCTCATTCCATGTCTAACCTTGTCTGACCTTGTCACCGATTGGTGCCTTTCGATCCGACCAAAAAGTATAAAAGGCATGAACGTGGGCAAATTCAAACTTGTCCGCTCGTCGAGTCGATTTTAGTCTGTGTGTATTTCTGCCTTGAAATGGAAAATCAAAAGACCTCCGGTAAAGAAATAACGGGAAATAGAAGCAACTTAACAGCAGAGCAGAGGAAAGCGTTGTTTTTTCGGTACTATTTATTCATTCTCCCTGACGAGCTGTTAGAAATGATCCGACGATACGTCGTAAGTTTTTATCGTTGTTGTTGTCGTTTACCGTTTTGGTTTGTTTTTAATCCTCGTGTTTTGTTGTTCTTACAGTACGCTCAAAAGATCAGAGAGAAGAACGAGATTGGATGGCAGAAGATCAATGCGATGGTTAATTACTTGAATCCGGAACCCAAGAGGGATTCACTTGGAACGTACGTTTGTAAATTTCATACTCATGTATTAGATCATGCATTTGAACTATTAGGACACCACGTATGCACAAATTGACTTTTTTTTTTTTCTCCCCCCACGTGGGATACACTCTCAGGTTCTGTAGACAAGTGTTTATTTTTTTTCCCCGTTGATTTTTTTCAGAACCAGCCGTATAATCGACATACTTTTTATCCGTTGGTCTGACATGTTGCTTTGTCAAGAGTGTGACCGCGAGTACGATTATCGCCGTTGCGATGAAAGTGTGCGTTGTTGTTATTACTGCCCTGGATGTCTTAAACTTTTTTTACCTTGATTTTTTTTTCAGAATGTGTCGATCTAATGTTTTCGCTTACGGCTTGATGTTCTGGTGTCCAAACTGCGAATATTATAGTGTTTTCATGAACTTTCTTGGCGAGATTTTTTATTGTTGTGGTTGTAACGCGAACGTCATTTGAGATGTAAATAGAGTGTGTTTCTTTTTTCCTAGGTTGTCTTGCGGTTGCCCTAGACCTGTACGACATTTACTGTACTTGTTCGATCGAATCCCGTTTTGAATTTAGACCATCTTTTTTTTTTGCTGTATACATAGATTGAGATGTAAATAAAGTGTTGTCTTGCTGTTGCTCGACCCACTTTTTATACTATCTTCAAAAAATAAATAAAAAGAGTGTTATTGTACTTTTTTTCAGAATGCGTCGATCTAATGTTTTCATGTATGGGTTGATGTTCTGGTGTCCAAACTGTGAATATGATACTGTTTTCATGAACTTTCTTGGCGAGCGTTTTTATTGTGGTGATTGTAACACGAACGTCATTTGAGATGTAAATAAAGTGTTTTTTATTTTTCCTAGGTTTTACGTCACTACACATTACCCATTGCGATTTCGATTTCGGTTATTTTGTAAAGATTGTAAACGTTACAAGATTTGTGTGTATCCCACTAGTATGCATCCCACTTGTTTGTATCGCACTTGGATGTATTGTTTGATCTGTGAAAGAGAAATCGACATTAAAGCTTTTTTGTAAATGTCTAAGATTACTTTAGTCGATTGTTTATTTTGTATCCCATATTGATTGAACTGTGAAAGAGAAAAAGACATTAAAGCTTTTTTTTTTGTAAAAAAAAATTACCCAGGTATTGCAGACTCGATTGGGATGTGCTCCTACCCTTTGGTGCCCAAGAAAACTGGAAAAACAGACTTCGCGCCGTAATACCCCCTTGCCATTGCCAATTGTTTGAGATGACTTTTAGAATCGACTTGTGGTGCGCGTGGTACGCGTGGAAAATCTTGCACTGTTGTGAAACCCTGTAAATTGTTTTTAAATGCTTTTAATGCAATAAAAGAACAAAGGTTATTTACAAGTGTGTGTCTTCATCCATAACCAAAACGCGTGACATTCTACCATGCTACAATGGGCCCTAGTACAATTAAAATGAAAACCGCAATCGGGTAAGGGTTCTACAATCGTTTCTAACACTCGTTCGAATTTCGGACAACCGTAGTATTCTAAATTTAAACTGGGAATGTTCAGTTCGTTTAACAAGTCTCTTTCCACGTGACCACCCTTGTAAGCCACCACGTCACACCCGCGAAACCTGTGACGCGAGTAAAGTTCCAACAGTTCGTCTTTTACTTTGAATTGAGGGAGGGCCTTTTCGTCTTTCGTGGGAGAAAACGTCAATCCGTGCACGTTGTATTTCACGTACCAGACCGTCCTCTTGTCTTTGGGGGATAACGCGTCCCAAGGGACGGGAGGGTAAAAGGCCACTCGTCCGTATTCCCCATTCCACGCGTGATAACCCAGTTCCCTCACGGCAAAGTCGTCTTCTACGCGAAAGCCTTCCAAGTCTCCACACTGGACGACGTGAAACCGGACGACCACACGACCGCCTTCTTGTTCGACATTTGTCACATCCCGTTCAGCGAGTACGAACTGACCGAGGAACGCTTACATCTCCATAACCCAGACTGGTTCGACAAACATTGGGCGTTCGTCAAAGGGATGTACGACGTGTACTTGTTCCAGCACAGGTGGTTCGAGTATCATCACGCGCAAAACAAATTCGTGATCTGCGACAAGCCTGATTTGGAAGGTGACGCCGTCATCGTCACCGGCGACGAGGTCGCTCTGTCGTTCTCTGCCGTGCACGCCCTGGAATCTCTGTTCAGTTGTTTGACTACGGCACGCGATCTGATCGAGGACGATATAGTGAACCCCTTCGATCTGAAGGTGGAGGACACCTACGATTACAAACGACTGTGCGACAGACTCGTACGACTGTTGTACGCGGAAAGAGAGACGAGCGAATTCTGGTTCGCCAAGACCAGGACCCTGGTGCGCGACTACGGATGCGACATTTGCAGAGAAGAATGGGACGCTTTAGAAGCCAGTGAAATGAACTTGTACGATAAGGAATTAAGAGAATTTAGATCGTCTTGTAACGACGTAGGGTGTTGCTACGTCAAGGGTGCCTTTTTTTGTGAATAAAAGTTCATTGTTTACCCAGTTGTCTTCATTCGAGTCATGAATAGCGAAGCGTACTGGTGTTGGGTGATAGACGTGTGTCTACGCGTCTATCTCAAATACGGACAAGGGATCACGGTTCCCTTAGATCCCGTCCACGATCCCTTGCATGTTTTCGACGAGGCCGACGTAGAAAACAAACCCTTTCGTTTCGCCGTCTACATAATGTGGTTGAGGTACCAACCCCACGCATTCGATTGGTTCAATTGTCTGTTGACGCAACGCGACGACCTGGTACGGGATTGCACGGTACGACTGACCACCATTCTGGCGACGACATGAAACGAGCATTGCAGAACTACGTCGATCCTTCCAAACCTGGTAGTTTGGGAGGCGTGCATCGGTTTGCCAGAGCCCACCGACTCGACCCGACTAAAGTCAAGAAACTCTTGGAAACGGAACTCGCGTACACGTTACACAAACCCAGAAGGAGACGTTACCCCACCTTACCCGTGTTGGTGTTCGGCATGGACGAGCAATGGGTGGCCGACCTGATCGAGGTGCAAAACATCGCGAGAGAAAACAAAGGGTACAGGTACCTGCTGACGGTCGTGGACGCTCTTTCCAAGTACGCGTGGGTGGAACCGGTCAAAAACAAGACGGGGAAAGCCGTGACGGAAGCCTTCGCCAAGATCTTGAAGCGAGCCAAAGGTAGAAAACCGATCAATTTACAGACGGACGACGGTAAAGAATTTTACAACAAGACCTTTGCAGAGTTCGCGAAACGTCGAGGTATCCATCACTTTTCCACGGCCGGAGACACCAAAGCCAGCATCGTCGAGAGGTTCAACCGCACCCTGAAGGAACGCATGTACAGGTACTTCACTGCCGCGAACACGACGAATTACACCAAAGTGCTGCCTGCCTTGGTGAAAGGGTACAACGTCTCGTTTCACCGAAGCATCGGCATGGCACCCGCCAAAGTGAACTCGGCCAACCAAGAAGCCGTGTGGAACGTGTTGTACGCCAAGAAGAAAAAAAGAAGACGTCGCGGCAGCGAATTCAAAGTGGGCGACAAGGTACGTCTCAACACGAAATTTCGTCCTTTTCAGAAAGGTTACTTGCCCGGATGGACAGAGGAAGTGTTCGTGGTACGCCGAGTGAAGCCGGGACCACCTCTGACCACTTACGAGTTGGACGAATACGACGGCACTCCTCTGAAAGGCACGTTTTACAAGCAGGATTTGCAAAAAGTGTCGGTGGGAGACTACGACCTGTTCAGGGTGGAAAAGATTTTGAAACGAAAAGGTACAAAAGTCCTGGTGCGTTGGAAAGGATGGCCAATCAAATACGATAGCTGGATCGACAAGAAAGCTCTGGTGACACGATGAAAGACTTTTACGTCAAGTTGACGAGCGGTTCGAATCGGTTCGAATTTCCGGACAACCGAGCCAACCGTTTCAAGAACAGACTCCCGTACCTGATGCAGTTCAAGGAACCCGGTTGGAAAGTGGGCATGACGGACATTCACGTGCCCAAAGCGCCCCGTCGAGTGGACTTGAAAGATCCCTTCTTGTTCCGTTTCGAGTGGCACTTGAAGTACGGCGACGGAACTTACGCCGGTGCGGACGACACGACGTTGGAGATCACGCGTGACGTTCTGGAACGGTTGCACCCCAACATCGCTAGCGGTACCCAACTCCTACAAGCCGTGAGACGTCTCTACTACAAGACGTTGCAAGACGTGGACGTGGTGGACGCCGACCTGAGACGAGACGATGGAGAGAAATTGTACACCCGACTCGTGTTCGACCGAGACGAATTCGTCTTGGACAACCGCGACACATTCACGGGGGACGCCCAGCGTTACCCGGCCGTGTTCGTGGGATTTCGATTGGCCCGAGACATGGGATGGATCGAGGTGACGGGTCCGCCCGATGCTCCCGTCTACGTCCTGGGTGACAATTTACGCAAAGACTTTCCCGACGACACCGTGCCCGGTGCCACCGACATCGTGGAAGGCAACGACGAATTTTACAAAGTGGACAACGATGCCCTCCAGTTGAGCTGTTTCTGCAATTGGGTGTTTTCGTACCTGGACGAAAGTTACGAAAGAGCCTTCGGGTCCAATCGACGCCAACTGTTCGTACACTCCAGCGTGGTGGAAAGCATCCCCGTGGGCGTACGCATGACGAATCTCTTGGGGGACATTCCGTACTCCTTGGAACGACGCGGCTACGAGATGCAACACGTTCGATATATGCCCGTACGCGGAGAACTCTTGGACATTATCGAGATCGTCGTGAAAGAGGAAGACGACGACACCGACGTTCACTTCGAAACCGGGAACACCGTGGTGACGTTACATTTCAAGTATGCCTGGTGAAGAGTTTTACCTCACGTTACCTAGTGACAGCAGTCGTCGCGAATATCCCGACAACGCGAACAATCACTTCAAGGTGCGACTACCCAATCCCATTCGTTTGGAAGGACAAGGTTGGAAAGTGGGATTGAGCAGCATTTCCTTACCCGATGTCAAAGTGACCATTCCGGCCGTGACCGACGATCCCGAGACCATCCTCTTCAAGTACAAGTGGGTCAGAGACAACGACAATAAACCTTATCAGGGCAACCGATTCACCGTCGGGACCAGCAAAGTGAATCTCCACGACTTGAACAACGTGTTTTCTACGATGAACGGTGTGGAATTCATGAAAAGCGTGGTGAATTTCTACGATCAGAAAAAATTCACAGCCTTCGGTGGTCCAAAGCTGGGTAGCAAATATACGAGTCCGATAGACAACAAGCGCTCGTACATACAGTTCAAGTGGGAAGGAGACGAATTGGTCATGGACAACAAAGACATCACCCGAAAAGGAGAACCTCCTGCATTCCAGATCAACAAACACCTGGCCGCCAAGATGGGGTGGTTGTCTGAAGATGAAAGTAAGTTGGGACCGAATCTCCTCATGGAATTTGAGTCAGACACCATCCCCAACATCAACATCAATTATGCCGACGTGAAAAGTTTTGCGGGAAATCCTACATTGTCGGATAGTAGTGGAGAGTTTCTCAAATTGAGCTATTACTGTAACTGGCGATTCATCAACTTGAACAAAGCATTTGGACACGTGTTGGGGACCACGACGTCACGATCTCTGTTCGTGTACTCGGACGTGGCCCAGAGTTCGGTGGTGGGCGATCAAGTCACCGATCTGTTGCGAGAAGTCAACTACGTGAGAAAAGGACAAGGCAGCGCTTACTTCGAACCGCTCCACGTACAATATATTCCGGTGCGCAAGGACACCTTGGACATTATCGAAACGCAAGTGTCCGAAACGAACGGAACCCTTACGAAATTCGGTGTTGAAGGCAGGACCATCTTGACGTTGCATTTCAAGCGAGAATGAGAGGAGGTAGTTTGACGCGCTACGTACCCGACCAAGACGGCACCGGTTTCTTCAAAGACATCCTTTCCTCCACCGCCCGAGAAGGTTGGCGAGGTTTAAAAAGTGGTCCGTTGGGTCTACCCGTCAACATTTCCGCTGCCGTGGCCGGAGCCAGGAGAGGAGCGAAACGCACGGTGAAACGTAAGATAGAAAGAGAAGCCAGCAAGAGACTCAAGAGAGGCCTCAACGATCTGTTTGGTTCGTGATGAATCCCATCTATTCCAGACGCGTGAAACGGATAAGGAAAATAAGTCAACGAGGTGGGACGCTTTGGTCCGGCGGCACCGCTCGATTTCCTTGGACCGACTTGGTGAAACAACTGCAGCGACAGTATCCTATAAAAAAGCGAGGTCAACGCGGAGGTACGTTCATTCCCAGACGTCAACGCAAACGAAAACGATGACAGATCTCGTGCCTCTGACCGGATCGATGGGCGTGTCCAATCCCAAATTGGATCTGTTCCGCGTCCCACCCACCGATGTCAGCATCTCCAGTTTTCGCATGGTGCCCATCCAGACCTTTACCACAGGGATCAACCCCGTGGACTTTCAGGTCGATCCGCAAGAAGATTACATCGATTTGAGTCGTAGTTTCTTCGAAGTGGAATTGAGGTTGAAGAAAGCGGCGGACGGTACCAATTACGCAGCGGCAGACAACGTGTTTCCCGTCAACAACTTGGCGCACACCTTGTTCAAACAGATCAACGTCAAACTCAACGGAACCTTGATCAGTCCTCAGACCGACACGTACCATTACAAGGCCTACCTCGAAACGTTGCTGAACCACGACAGAGACGACGGCGACACCATCTTGAAACCTCAAGGCTGGTACAATGGCATCGACTGTCCTAACACGTTGACGGCCAACAACCTGGACGATGCCGCGCCTCACGCCGACTTCGAAGCTCTGACTACCACTCAACAAGAAACCGTGAAAGCCCTGAAAGCCGAAAGAGCCAAGTACCTAGGAGGTACCGTGCACGTGTTGCGCTTCACGCCCCACATCGAAGTGTTTCACATGGACAAGGTCTTGGTGCCAGGCGTGCAACTCCAGATCCAGATGTACTTCAACAACCCAGATCTGTTCACCGTGGGTGTCGCAGGGCAACCTGCAGCTCGACTCACGAGCCAAGACGTCAAAGTCAGACTGTACCTCTGTCAACTGAGACTCAATCCCTCCGTGTACTTGGAATTGGAAAACAAACAGAGAACGACCCGGAAACCCGTCAGCTACACCACCGTGAGAGGTGAAATCAGGACCTACAACATGCAAGGCAACCAACAACGCTTCGAGATCAACAACCTGTTTCAAGGACGCATCCCCAATCGTTTGGTGGTGGGTATGGTGTCGACGGCGGCTTTCACCGGCACGTTGGTCACCAACCCCTTCAATTTCCAGAAATTCGGTTTGAGCAGCATTCGTCAATTGGTGAGAGGAGAAGAGTACCCGTACGAGACGTTGGAACTGGTGCACGACGACGACAGCAAGGATCTGAGAGGATACTTCAGGTTCCTGCAAGCCACGGGGTGTCTGTGCCGAAAGAAAGGAAACATGGTGAGGAGCGAGGAATGGGGACAAGGCAGGAACAGCACGCTGTTCGTATTTGACAACGCGGCCAACGGATGTTTGGACAGTCCCGTGTTGAATCCCAAACAGAGCGGAGAGGTGCAGCTGGTCCTGAATTTCGGTGCCAATCCAGGAGTCAACATCACCGTCGTGGTGTACGGCGAATTCGAAAACTTGTTAGAAGTCGACGCCAACAAAGCCGTCCTTTACAACGTGTACGAACGCTGATGGAACGCGTGGCCCTGAACAACGTGCAGTTGGACCATTTGGCAGAAGCAGACCCCGTGTTGAAACCGCATTTTCACGGGACCGTGGCCTGCGACGAATTACCGTCGACCCCTCGCAAAGACGTGCCTCGGGGTTACATCGTCAACACGGATCCGTCCGACTTACCGGGTCGCCATTGGATCTCCCTGTGGACCGAAGGCAACGTGTGCGAGGTGATGGACAGTTACGCGTTACCTCTGGAGGCGTACCAGACCGCGGGACCGTTGCAAGCGTGGTTAAAGACACATTGGAAGTACGTGATCCGAAACGGACAGAGTTTACAGTCGTTGTTCAGCAAGAGTTGCGGCGATTACGCCCTGTTGTATTTGAGTTCGAAAGCCAGAAACGAAAGCATGCAATACTTTGTAAATCGTTTCTCCAAACACGATTACGCGGCCAACGACCACCAAGTAGGCCAGATGTTACGAGAAAAAATAGTAAGAGCCATAGGATGGCAAGACGTTTGTAAACGACCTCACGTTCAGAACACCGTGCGATCGCACGGTGGTGTAAATCATTTTTTTTTCGAATAAAGAGGTGTGAAAACGAACCCTGTAGTCACTCTGTATCCATGGATCGAGGAGACGCGTTCACCTTCAACTGTCCGTGCAGCATATTGATCGTGGGACCGTCGGGCTGCGGTAAGACGGTCTTCACTTCCAAACTCTTGACGGAAAACGCCGACTTGTTCGGGTCGTCTCCCCAGGTCGTACGATACTGTTACGGCGCGTGGCAGGACAAATTCGAGGACATGCAGCGAAGAGGCATCAAATTCCACGAAGGCATTCCAGACACGAACGATTTGAAAAAGTGGTTTCCCAAAGGAGGTGTACTGGTGATGGACGATTTGATGGACGAAGGAGGCAGCGACAAACGCGTGCTCGATCTATTCACCAAACACTCTCATCATCAAAACATCACGGTGTTGTACTTGTGTCAAGACATGTTCCCGCCCGGCAAGTACGCCAAGAGCATTTCCAGAAACGCGCATTACGTGGTAGCGTTCAAGAACCCTCGCGACCAATTGGGATTTCGAAACTTGGTGCTTCAAGCGTTTCCGAATAAGTGGAAAGACGTGCACGACAGGTACAGACGAGTGACGGACAAGCCTTTCGGTTACATGGTCTTGGACTTGCATCCTGCCAGCAGCGACGATCGACGACTCCTCAGCCACTTGTTAAAAGACGAGGGATACGTGCGATGTTATCAGTTCGAAGAAGACGAGAACCCATAACTATCTGTGATGCAGCTACGCGACGTGTCGTGGTGCAGGTTCCTGCACCGATGCAGGCGACACTTGAGCCAGATGAGGCCCGACGACATGGATCGCGACGCCATGACGCGATTGGTGACGACGTGTAAGACGTGGGAGGACGTGGACAATCTGGTACGAGCATATAACGAGACTCACTTCAGAGAATTGATTCACTCGTTACGCGATGGCTGAGGAAGTGTTACCTTCGGTGGGCGTGGGCAGATCTCCCGACGTACCGTCGATGGGAGACCTCATTCACATGGCGTTAAACATGTCGCCTTTGAGCCCTCATCCCATCGACACCATCGATTTGGATCGTTTAGATCCGTCTGCAGTGGATCGTCAACAGTTGCAGGCCATGGACGACCTACGAGACCAAGACATCATGGCTGCCTTGAGTCCCGCACACGTGGACCAGATGATGCAAAACGCCTACGGCACGCCTGGCGTAGGTTCTCCACCCGCACCCGTTTTCTCGACTCCTTCTCCGGCAGGCGTAGGTACACAACCCGCGAGACCCACGGTCCCGCACAAGAGCCCTCGTAGGCGTCTTCCCTCGAGTAGCAGTAGTAGTAGCAGCAGCAGCAGCAACAACAGTACACCTAGAAGACCGCCGAGAATGAATCAAGACGACTTGCAGCGACAATTACAACTGTTGTTAAACGATCAAAGTCAATCGGCAGCTGGACGACGCATCGCCGGCATCACGACCACCAACACCATCACCACGACCTACAAAGACGGAGGCAGACCCAGCGTGCGACGCACTTCTACGCGAGTGAGCGATTGAGATGGAACGACAGGTCTCACTCTTGAATGGGACCCACGCCAAGTGCCCCTTGGACCGCAAATTATTGTACAAGTTGGACGGACTCTTTGCGTTTTACCATCGTCAATGGTGGTGTCATCGTCAGATGTTTTACCATTTCAAACGGTGTCACGGTTGTTTGAACGCGTTGGCTTTAATCGTAGTGGCAGCAGGCATAGTCGTGGGTTCTGTGTTGGAAAACAGTATCCTGATCGCTTGTTTGTCGGCGGCAGGTACCGTGGTCAAGGGATGGAACGATTTCAAAAAGTTTTCGTTAAAAGTCGACATGTGTCGTTTTGCCTACACCACCTACGACAAGACGTTAATCGAGTTGAGAACCTACGCACGAGGTCTTCCCATGGACGAGTTCGACGGATTCTTAATCAAGATGCAAACCTTGGACGACACCATCACCGATTTCACCCCGCCCGTGTCCGACAAGTGCATGCGAGACTACGAAAAAACATTTCGTTACGATCACGTGGATAAAGGCGAGAGCACGACGGTGTGAGAATCAGTTTGGGTAATGAAGGGGAGACGAACAGGTCGTGGTAGAAGAACAACGCGAAAGAGACAAAAAGGAGGACTCTTTCCCCTGGCGGCACTCATTCCAGCTTTGGTGGCCGGAGGAAAGGCCATAGCAGCGGGTGCTCTGTCCGGAGCTGCAGGGTACGGTGCGAAAAAAGGATTGGAGGCGTTAGAAAGAAGAAGAAAAAGAAAACGAAAACCCCTCACGCGGTCCCAATTGAGTTCTGGAGCCAAGAAACAGGCCAAAGTCATCTCGCGCATCGTAAAAGGTTTTGTGAGATGAAAAGGAGGAGGACTAAGACACGACGCAGAAGACGACAACGAGGCGGTGCATTGCTCAGTATACTCAAGAACGCTGCGACGATCGGGTACAAACTCGGAAAGGACAAGAGGTATAAAAGAATGGGTGCAAAGGGTGTCACGGGTAGTTACAAAAGACGCTCTGCTCCGTGGGAAGTATGATGAGACTGTTACGTAAGGAGAAACGTTTCCTGACGTCCATCCTGAACGAGGCGGACCGGTACAGGCGACAAGACATGTTGATGCACGCCAATGCCGATCAGATCAACGCCGTCAGCGAAATGGTCTTGAATCTGCTCAAGAGAAACATCCCGGTGAGCGAACGAGCGATACAGAAGTTACGACCTCATAAAACAAAACTACGCGAACTGGCCAAACGCAAACACTCGGTCAAACGACGACGCGAACAACTGTTGAAGCAACAAGGCAGCGGGTTTTGGAACGGTCTACGCAACGTCTTCAAAGCATGTCACTGCAAGAGCGGTTAAAAGGGTGGAAGCAACGCGTGGCCTACCTATTGTCGGAAACGAGAGAGCTACGAGAACGTTTGGAACGCGTGGAAGAAAACAGAGACCATTGGTATAAAGCCTACCACGATCTACGCCGCCAACACACCTCCTGGAAGTACGCGGACGAACGTTTGTGTCCCGACTGCAGAGTCGTCGCCGAAGGTAAAACGCGCGAGTTGTGCCAGGAGTGTGCCGATGACGCGAGAAGTGCTCATGATCCCGTCCTCGGAGTTCGACCGATTGACGAACCACTACAAAGGCAAGTTGACACAGAGCGCGCTATTGAACAAGGCGGCTCGATTGTCTGCCGAGAAACAATTGTTGGAGAAACACTTACCTCCGGGTCTGGCCGTGAAGAAAACCAAACCGATTGCCAAGGAAGTGGGTAAACTCGGCCGACGCATCCGACGAGGACCTGTGACCGTTCGCAGTGCACCCGACGATGACGACGACGACGACGACGTGCTCTTAAACGCTCCCTTGGAAAACATGTTGAAATAAATCGTCAAAGCCAACAAGGCGACAGCTGCTGCAGCAGCAACAGCAGCAACGCCCGCCGTCGTGGTTAAAAAGGAATCCTCGACGCAATCCAAATCAGTTCCACGCAAGAAAACGATCAAACGACAACCTGCCACACCGTCCACGTCCCACGCAGACCAAGGACCACCAAAAACGACTTTCAAAGAAAAACTGACAGGTCTGTTCAAGAGGAAGAGAAAAACAGAAGCCGAGCGATTGAAACCGGCACCCGAGTGGGAAGATTGGCACAAAGGCAAGAAACTGAGACGTCCTTTAGAGCCCGAGTATGACGAAACCGACGAAGAAGAAGAGTCGTACGAGGAAGAGGAAGACGACGACTAGTGGAGGGGGATTCGACATCCAGAAATTACTGGCAAAAACCGGCATGGAATTTCATTGGCCCGGATATCAGTTCATGGGACCTGGCACTCATTTGAAAAAGAGACTCAAACGAGGCGACAAGGGCATCAATCGTCTGGATCGGATTGCAAGAACCCACGACATCGATTATTCTCGTGCTAAGAACCTACAAGACAAGTGGGTAGCGGACGCTAAGATGATAAGTGCGATCAACAAGTTACCCGGCAAGAAAACCATGACAGAACGTATCGTGAGACGTATCATGCAAGCCAAGAAAAAACTTAAGTTGTAATAAAGTCTTTTATTGACAATTGTTGTTACATCGTTTGCAATTAAAAAAATTTGTTCTTCAACAAGTGAGTTCCTTGTATAGTGTGTTGAACCTCTCATGAGGGGGATACCCCCCATCCCCATACCCTTGGTATCACGTGACCTGTTTTGAATGTATATAAGGCATTCGCTTTCCATCCCACACCACCAGTTACCCTTTGAAGATGAGTGAGAGAGTTGAGAAACAACTATTGTTGGACACATATGAAGAAGCGACTGCTTTGATGGAATGGAAGTTGGACGGAGATAAAGAAAATTGCAAAGGTACCCGTTACCAAGACATGGTTGATCTGATTGAAGATGGGCCGTGGTTCCTTGATAGGATAATTCAGATATCCTGGGATGCTACTTCAGATGACCCTGAAGTGCTTTCTTTGTGGGTCGATTTGCTGAGATGGGCAGAGGCCTTCGATAAATTGAACTCTTAATTGTGGAACATTTTATGGACCGTTAATCTACATTTTATTGAACATTTTATGGACCGTTGATCTGCATTTTATGGACCTTTGATGGAACATTTTATTGAATTACTATTTTTTTTTTTTTGATTTTTGTTTTATTTTATCAGTCATGTCTTGTGGAAATTTACCTTCATGCTGTGTAGTCTGTGGCCAGGAACCTCCCACGTGTACACAACCTATTCACAGAGTGCACAACGCTGATCACGAGAAGTTCGTGAAAGAAATAAAATGGGGCGACATAGTAACCAAGTGGGGTGGTCGCGTTTTCTTGACTTGCTGCGGTTCCATTTATGGAGAATATTACGATATTGAGGAGTGGAACTTTACAACCGTGTTTCTAGGTGAGAATCTTGAAAAAGCACTCAAACGTATAAAATTTGTGAAGACTTTTATTTTGTAAACAAAACAACATCTGTGATTTGTTGATGTAGCACACGCTCCTATACAATTTGTGAAGACTTTTATTTTGCATTGTCGCGTTTGGAAATGCCATGTATGATAGGAGAATTGGACTTTTATTTTGCAAGCGATTGTCACGTTTTGTAAACTTTAGAAATGCCATGTATGATATTAGAATTGTAATTAAAACAATTTTGAAAAAATCTCTGTGTGATTTTATTCTACGTATGTAGCACTCGCTCATATATCGTTGCGTTCAATTTGTAAATAGTTCCGGCGACACTGAAAGCGCTTAAATAAATGAAAGCGGCGGGACGTCTCAATCAGATAAGCATGTGCGTGCAAGTGCCAAATCTGTTCGCTCCAAAAAGGCTAAAATTTTGAACAAAAGATTGAAATATGATAGAAACTTTGCTTCAAATTAAATGTCATTGAAGATGAACCCACGAAATGTACTCAAAATATCAAAATATCGAAAATTTAAAAGCCGTGCAATTCTGCATGCGTAATTAGTTTATTCAAACTTCACTCGGCTTCATTCGCTCCAAAAAGGCTAAAATTTTAAACAAAAGATTGAAATATGATAGAAACTTAAAATAAACTTTGCTTCAAATTAAATGTCATTGAAGATGAACCCACGAAATGTACTTGTACTCAAAATATCAAAATATCGAAAATTTCAAAGCCGTGCAATTCTGCATGCGTAATTAGTTTATTCAAACTTCACTCGGTTTCATGCTAAAAGTGGAAAGTTCAAATTTTAGCACACGGCTTTTGCATTCAATTCATAATTGAGTGGCTTTACCGATCTTTCTAAAACTTAAATACAAATTCGAAGCAACATTGTACATTACCATTTTGTGTTCAAAAGTCTTGAAAAGCCTAATTAACTCCGTGTACAGGTCCGTGATTCGAATTCAAAACACGTTTGTAAGCGCCATGACATCTTGTCTTAAAGGCCGTAAAAGGATAGATGAATCCTTCATCAGCGAGGTTTAAGCAGTCTATTCATGATTTTCCATTTCAAATCCACTAAAAAATCAATCTGTGTTTCTCCTCCTCATTTTTAACTCCAAAGAGAAGTGCCCAATCTAGCGAAAGGACTGGAAAATAATACGCTCCCTTCAGGAGCGGGGGACCGGAAAGCCATGACGTCATCTCATTATCGATTTTTATCGATTAGCCCTGGAAATCCGTGAGACGGGTCCAGAACCTCCGTAGAGGTCTGGGGCGCAGTTTTCCTCAGGGATGACGTCAGACTGAATAATTTTTGCTCATTAAAAAGTATTTCGGCCATCTTGGATGAAATCCGGCAATCTGATTGGTCGAGACGTGTCACGTGTACTGTATGCTGCTCTGTGATTGGTTAGGCCCCCGTTGAGCGACCTATACTACTTGGGGATACAACTTCGATACAGGCTATCGTTTGCATTCAAGGTAATACAGCACTGCTATTTCTTCTATTTCTGCTATGGCTTCCAGTCTGTATTCTAGTTTTTTTTTTCTAGCCAGGAGTTATCCCCATTTTCGGCACAGCAGTTAATAAACAATTATTGGATGAGGGTCTTCTGTTCGTGATATCAGAATGGGTTTATACTCATAGGCGTACGGGCAATTTTTGCCCGGGGGGATCATTTGCCCAAACAATTCTCCCAAGTTGCCTTGCCCAAATTTTCTCATGCTGCCCAAAGAGTCTGATTTGTCCAAAATTTGGGGGTGTGGGGGTGTAGGGGGGAGGGAGGGAGCTGCAGGCCCCTGCCCCCCCCGGCCCGTACGCATATGTTTATACTAAAACAGTGAATAGCATTTTTGGCGCGTCTGATTGGCTATTCAAACATGGGATATCCTTTGCTATTCACCACCGAGCAACTCCTGAGCCTCCCGGACCCTCAAGTAATTAATTGAGTTGAAATAATCATTTTTTAGCTATGTTATCTCACTGTTTTAGAATATACTAAAACAACTATTGACCTACGTGTTGGTGGTTAGTGTTGGATTCTTACCTCTTTGCTTCGTGGCTCGATAAATGTCCACCACTAGCCACCTCCACTTCAATTAATACTTGACAACAAGGAGGTCGCATTGTACTGAGGTATTGTAACCTTTGGTGCTGCTTAATATTTCCTTCGAAAAATCAGTGTATAATAAAAAAAATTATTGAATTCGGCTTTTCGTGCTGTCCAGAATTGCCAAGTGTTATCAGCCTTCGCCGTTGGATTCATTTCCTATGGATTTATTTTTCTCGAGGTACTCTTGGAACATTTGGGACATGGCAACGACGATGGTGATAATGATAGAAAATAATTGTAAGAAGAAGGATATTTAGTAGGATTTCCTACCACTGGTGGGTCCGAGAGAGGTCACACAAACTTACAGAATTTATAACGTAGTCAAACTTTGTAAGACGTTGTGAGTATTTAATGTATTAATTTAACCTTATCACCCATCTTTGTAGACTCATCACATACGACAACTGATGCGCATACCTTACAAAGTTCCACTGACGTTTCTACTACGATGCCAAACCAGAAACCAGTAACTCCGGTTAGAAATCAAGGTTTGTAGTTAGTTTGGTTTACTGAGTAACTGAAACCTTATTTTTATGAAGGGTTCGTGGAAATATTGGATTAATGCCAACTAATGCAGTACGTACCAGTAAACCCCACATGTTCCACAAGTTAATTATTGTAAGAGTTCCATTGCACTTAGCTTAAACTACCTCGATTTTTTTGGTGATTTTTCCTGTTGATTTTTTCTTTAGGTGTTCCTTTGTCATCAACAATCTTGCTCTGTTTGATAACTATCTTCTTTATGGTTTAGTCGTCATTCCCAGTAAGTTAAATTCATCTCCCTCTGATAACAGTAAGTTAAATTAATGCCACTGAAAGTTGATGATGCAACTGCGATCCACAGTTTAATGATCATGTTGTTTGTTATTGTTATTAGTTCACTGCAGGTGAAGGAGAGTGAGGCAGTGGTGGATATGGGGAAGCAATCGTATGTGCGAGTAGCAAGACAAGAATGTGACGTACGGCTGACTCCTAGACTGAAAAAAAAAGGTTATAAAATCTTGATGATTTAGAGCAACAAAGATGTGATGAAAAGTATTAGTCACAAGCAAGTTGTTACAATTAATTAGGAGGTATAAGGGTCAGTAAGGCAAAGGAAGTCTTTTTATTAGAAATTTCAATATCTTGCATTTTGTATGATTGAATATAACGCTGAGGGAATAATGTATTTTTACAAATTAATTTAATTCTAATTCTGAATTTTTAAGAAAAATTAACATAAATTCCTTCACTCTTTTTGGAGAAGGAGCAATATAACGAGCAAGACAAAATCATTCAACGTTTTTCGTTTTATTAATCGCTTAAGTTCGGCACCCTTAATCCTCACGGTATCAACGAACGCTTTTCATTCAACTAATTTATTCCGAAGTTTTCATGTTACAAGGCACCAGCAAAAAGCGAAGCTCCATCTTTCTGTATATAAAAACACACGACGCACAATTCCTTGATTTGCTCCGACGAAGGGCTAACGCTCGAAACGTCAGCTCTTGAATCTCTTTATTTTTTACGGTGGCCAATTGACATTATCAACCCAGTTGATAAAACCAAATTATATTGTTATACTTCCCACCGACGCAGCACCACAGTTTCTTTAGAAACTTACCCCCTCTATTCATTTGTCTAGTATCGTTGGACACACCTTCTCTAGGTTTCTTAACCGGGTGGCTTGCAAAAAACAATGAATTCTTACGGTGTGATCTGTCTTCGGTATTTATAAGGACGAAGTAGTAATATAACAAACATGTCAAAGCAGTGAAGTTCAAATCATTCATCTATTTTCAATTATGTTTTTATGTAAGTAAAATTGGCATATGTGAAGTTTCTGAACAAGATCTGCGAGTACTCACTTTTGGTAGTACCAACATCGTTATAGCTACATTCGTCTCTTGGATGCAAAGTTTAATTCAATTTCGAAAAGATACCCCGCTATCTTCCGTAGCAATCATTATAAGCTGATTTGTAAATGTAATAACTGCTTAGGTTACCTATCTTCATTTGGAAGCCATTTTTCACGTACCAAGGGGTTTCTAGTTATCACGAATAAAAGGATCAATGTATTAATATGAAAGGCTAGTTTTGTTGAACAACTTTCTGAGGTCAACGTTTATTTTCCTTTGCTTTTGGTTATGGAAAGATATGATAATAAGATTGAAACGAAGGAATTAAATTAATTTGAACAAAGGTCAACATCCAACCACCACATATGTCCTGTTCTCGGTCTTCTTTCTCCGGCGTGGTAACGAGACTCGGGATGAACAGTCAACGGGCAACAATGGTTGCTACAGTAGCTAAGCTACACAGTTTCAGTCTTAACATGAATTTTAGAAAACATCCTTCCGATCGACTCAAAACAGGGATCGCAGAAAGCCTTGATGCAGTAGCCAAAGATCTTCCCGATGCACTCTACCTCAATCAGCCACGCCCGAGTGCAAGGCATCACGCACCAGATGTACTCAAACCCCAGGCAGGCAAAGTAACATCCAAAACAGAACGCCAGGGGACCCCCGCACAGGAAAGAAAGAAACAAATAGCAGCAGTTCTTTGCACAGTTGTACGTCTTGTAAGTGCAGCCGTACAAGCTGTCGTGGGAATGAATGCCGTCTGGTTCTGCTATCACATCAGTAAATTCCACCTGTAGAAAACAAAAGAGAGATTACCAATTGGATTTCATTTGAGCTTTCCAACTAAATCTTGGGCAACTAAATCAACTAAATCTTGCAGTGATTTGCATAGAGAGAAGTCCGGGTTAGAATGACGTAAGTGGATGAGAATTGGGGGTGGGGGTGGGGGAACCTAGAGAATGCGGAACGGAATCGAGGGGGACGGGAGGCGGGATCACAAGGTGACAGGAACCAGGAAAAATCGATCGGGAAAATTTTTGCAGCATTGCGTAATAGACATTTTACATGCCGCGTGGGGATTGGGCACTGGAGGTATACGTTCACCAATGGTTATAGCAAAACGTCCAAAGCTGTCACCTTTTTACTCGTGAATGGAATGAAACGAGTATAGTGGTTCCAAATATGCTAATTTCACTCGCTCACTCATTTCCCGTAAACTTTTTTTTTAATGCCGCTGACTAGTGCACAATTTGTATCGTTCAAGTACTATCGCCATGTATCGCGGGCTCTAATTCCAAGGGAGAGACCCTGGGAACGAGGTTGTGTTTTGAACTCGGCTGGCTATTTGGACGATCTACGGTGACTTTTTAAATTTTGAGCTTACTCTATTCCTTTAGCGAATCGTTCTGCAAATTTACTCGTGAACTTGCATATGCTTTGAGGCCGTGGAAAGTCTTCATGGTTCTTGCTTCGCAATCTACATAACATCGTTTGTTTTGCGGCCGGAGAAGTCTTCATGGTTCTTGTTTACTTCAGCGAATCGTTCTGCGAATTTAATTGTCGACTTCAGCTAGCATCATACGTTTTGAGGCCGTGCTTTGAGGCCGTGGAAAGTCTTCATGGTTCTTGCTTCGCAATCTACATAACATCGTTTGTTTTGCGGCCGGAGAAGTCTTCATGGTTCTTGTTTACTTCAGCGAATCGTTCTGCGAATTTAATTGTCGACTTCAGCTAGCATCATACGTTTTGAGGCCGTGGAAAGTCTTCATGGTTCTTGCTTCCCAACCTACATAACATCGTTTGTTTTGCGGCCACCAAGACAAAAAAAGGTATCTTTTCTTGACTATGAATCCAGCCATTTATTTAAGCAACTATAAAAATTGCATCGGTAACATTGCACGGTTTTCAGGTAGACCCCACTTGTAAATCAACTTTTCAACGTCCTTGGTCCTCACCATTTACACTCTTTCATTCACGAGTTCAGTGGCTCACAGCCACTTTGATTTCTATTACAAGGTGGCGGAAAGCACCTCCAATGCACAATCCCCGCGCGGGATGTAGAAAGTAGAAATAAAACAAAGAGCCGCAAAAACGAATGAAGCGATCTTTTGAATGTATTAAATTGACGTCAAATCAAACGAAACCTCGAAATAATAATTTTTACCAAGGTAGAAAAACACCAAAGAGAAGAAGAAGAAGAAACAAGGATGGATTCGAATTAGTAAGATTGAGAAGGCTAGTCTTTCAGATCTTTTTAAGGTGTGCTGTTTGTGATCGAGCTTCTTTACGCGTAGCTATGTTTGTCTGCATACAGTCAACCCCACCCTCTAAAAGAGAAAATCAATCCACAACTTTAATCTCCACTTCAAGCCCCGCAAACTTCAAAGGAGAAAAGATGTCATGATTTATGTACAAACGGTACCACTCGGCTTTTGTTTTCCGTTCGCACTTAAATTGCATGACGTGAGTTTCTGTCAGTTATGAATCAAAATGTCTGTGTTTGCGCACAACCAACTAGAGCCAAACAACTAACAAACGCATGCAGCATCAGTAGAATTTAGCTTCAATATTGAAGGAGGAAGATATCCATGAGGCTCAGAGTAAGTTTAATACTTCGCTTGTGATGGAGAAAATAAAAAAAAATTCCATTTTCTGTGTTTTCGCTTCGTTGGGTGCAAATTATTTATGTGAAAAATCAAATCTTGAATTCATTGCACCCAAAGAAACGCAATCTTGATTTCGCTTTGGAAGATCTCTATTTCGCGATTCTGAAAACCCGAAAATTTTTAAATACGTCGGTACATCTAACAAGTACACCATGACCATCATATGTATGATGATTCTGAAACCTCTTGGTCGTCAAGTCAGACCATTAACCTCGTTGTAGCCTGCGAGGCACACTGCCCAAGGGCAGGGAGAAGGGATAACCGACACCTGCCACGGTTCTTCTTCAGCACCTAAATTAACTTTGGCGAAGTATACTGCAGTTATTTGAAAACAAATAAACTGATCTTCACTGCGAGAACAGAATTAATACGGGTACAAACCGATTTTCAAAGTGAGCACAAACTGTTCGCTACGAGATTCGTGCGTTTCCAGTTGATAATCAGCAGTGTTTAACTTGCCCGCGACTGAACGTATTATAACTATAACTTCGGTCCAAAGGCGTTAACTTACCCGTAAGAATGAGTTCATGTCCAAGGGATCACGATTTTCCATATCAAGCGACTCAACGTTTCCCAACATTTTGACAGCAAACAACCACCAAATTATAAAACGTACTTAAAAAAAGCTTTTCATGAAACCTGGCCAGCTTCTCTATAACTGACTGGAGTAACGGCAGCTTGTGTCTTGCGATGGATACGCAAGGATATGTTCGTTTATTTTGGGATAGTCGCGGTCGCCATGCAACCATCGAGCGTTACAAAACCGCAAAGTTTGCATGTGTCACTCCAATTTAGTTTACTTTACTCCCTGCTGATCGAGAACAATACGGTGGCCGAAGCGTGTTAAGTATTTTAACTTTACTATGTAAATTCCATTTTGTACCACAAGTCAGTTCAGACGGAAATATACTTTATGCTCCAATTTCGCCACAAGAAGAATAGACTTGGTCAAACTAAAAATGTGTGCCGAGCTCCAGGCTGTTGGCCAAGGCAATTTGGACACCTCATTAGAAAAAAATGGATCTGCAAAATTTGACAAATAGCCGATTTTATTTGTTCTTAAAACCTCAACACAAATATTCTCAAAATAATTTAATTAAACGTGTATTGCAGGCGAAGGTGCAGGCAAACAACCAGGAGCAAATTTGCGTCAACGAAATAACCACAACATCCGTTATTCACCACCACATGTTGACATAAACTGAGATTATCAATGCCTCGATCACATGATTCCAACCTCTGAATGTATGGTGGGAAAAATCAAGCACAAACGGCTCCTTCGCCGCATAAAAATTTATTTGCTAAAAGGTAATGTATTTGTACTGGAAATGAATGGTAAATGCAACTTAAATGTGTCACCGATCTTTTTAAAAACCACTTAAATTGGTGATCCACTGCCTTATCCACATATCAATTCTATTACTTTCTTGGTGACAATGATAATAAGGCATAATTTGATTCTGGTCAGTGGTGTGTTCATAGAGTTGGTAGAGCAGGTAACGTGGATATCATAGGCACAAATCCAGTCTAGAGCCTTTCCACGCAGGATCATATCTTGTTCACTGTGCTCTCTTTACACTCATGCACTTACAAATACGAGCGCTCTGCAACCCTAATTCGTTTCGAGGCGCTATAAAGTCACGCTATATTCTAGGCTAAATAGCGCCAAGCAATTTTCACATTCGCTTGTTTTGAACCAAGATTTTGCTTGAGCGGTTTTGGTCGGGTTGTTGAAAGCAAAACCAGGGAAGATAGCGTGAATATGTGGTATGGCCTTGCGTGATTAAACATTCGTGAAATCAATGTCCAATACAGCTAGCGTGACCCAGCGAGACATGGCGTGACGTATAAGTATCACAAGCCACAAAAACTCACCAAAAAAACTTTATTCCACTTTCATAGAATACAACACATCACCATTCAAATCAAACAATAAATATTCCCTAGTTACCTGCATTGACACAGGTATTAATTCCGCGTTACATTGTATTAGCATTTGCTAATATTTATTTACTGAAATATATTAAATGAACTACGTCATCGTTCATGCACTTTGAAAAATTTTCAAAATCGCCATTTCCAATCCGTTTCAATCTTCTCCATCCTCAGCCATCCTAGTTCCTTTTTGGATTAGAATCACCCCTTTGGTGGTGTTTTACTTCCTTAGCAAACTATTTTAATTGTAATTTAGGTTGTCGAAAAAATAACTCAAAATATCGTGACGTAGATCCTCTAAAGTGTCGTAAATAACATTAAATAACGAGATCAGAAATAAATTAAAAATCAATTGTTTTCAATATCTGTACATCATAAACTGAAAGTCATATTTCTATTTCCGAGTTTCTATGTAATGTAAATTAAATTTCAATCAAAACAGCTTTGCACTGACCCTGACACAGTGAATATTTTGTCACCTCTCTTTCTGGGTCGCCCACTACGTCTTGGAACGACAAGTAGTAAAGAGAATTTCTTATTGTTGTTATTATGTCTTACTGTTTTATTAAAAAGAATTCTTTCTTGTTTGTTCGTTTGTCTAGTTTTCTTTGTTTCATCTTGACAACCGCTAAAGCCCGGTTCACACCAGCGACACAACGACATTAAGAAAAGATCAATCTTTTCCTTATGTTCATGACGAAGCTTTATGCCATTATGTTCCACTTGCGTGACCCTGCCGTCGGGGCCGTACATAGCAGGGGGGGCAGGGGTAGAGGGGGCAGGGGTAGGGGGGGCAGGGGCAGGTGGGGGTCAGGGAGGAGCAGTTGCCCCCGCAAGGAAAACTAAATGGTCTTTTTTTCTAACATAGTGTTTGCGTGGCTATTTCTTGTAGGAAGTGAAGGTTTGCGGAGTTTGCCCCCCGCAGACAAAAATTGCCCCCGCAGTCGAAAAATCCTAGGCCCTGGTCGTTATGTCGCTTGTGTAAACCATGCCCAAACAAGCGACCGACCGTTTCTTGATTTAATTTCCACGAAAAAGGTGTAAACGCCAGGCTGAGAGTAAGCTACTTCGAATAAGGCATTCAAACATCAGTTGATGGTACATTCAACAAAAGGCTGAAATAAACAAACACAAGAGCAAAGATAGCGGTTAGAATAACGGTACAACAAAAACAAAGCTACATGATTTTTTCCCGGACTAACAGTTTCAAGAAGTTAAAGCCTATATATTTTTACCGATTACTCTGTCAGTTTTACAGTCAAAACTAACCTAAAAATAAAAAAAACCTACATCTTACGGTATGTCTCAAGTAAAAATATTAAGATCTAAGCTACATCAACATATAAAAAAAGAAAATGTTTCTTCAAAATTTCGTCGTTCTTTATCCGAGTCGATCTTGTCCACTTTTTTTCATTTTTCAATTGCTGTTCATACCACTCACGAATTTAAGATAGCAAACAACACAAACAAGAAAATACATGTAGTAGCGACTGTTTGCCATTTACAGAAAGAAACTATTCATACCTGTGTACTCCGCGGGTAATTTTGGGTATCTAAAACGTACAGGAGCAGATAATTAAGAAAGTAATTCACAACTGACACAGGGTGAAGCAGAAAGTATCACAAGAGAAACATGTTTCAGTAGGAAACATAATCAGTACATTTCAGCTCCAAAGCTAAACCAACAGTGACACTTCGCTTTATCCTTTGTTTGTACTAGGTAGTTTTTATCATCCTTTCGGTTCAACAAAATATAAAAAGAAAAATCATCGATAGCGTACGTAAGACACGCTTTTCTGTCCAGGAAAAGTACAGATCAGATTATTACTTACTCCATCTTCTTCGTCTCTTTTGATTTATTCTCTACTTCTTGTACATTTCCACTGAGTAAAGCTTGAAAAGAAAAGAAAAATGATTTGCACAGAACTAAAGCAGTACTGCAGAATGACCTGGAAATTGCCAAACAAGCATATGCAGGATGGGTTACACAACACTCTGACGAAAAAACAGGCAATGGAATCTTCACCTACACGAGGTCTTGCCATACATATTGCTTAACTAACCTGCAATCTTTAGCGATTTCCAGTACTTGCTGTGCATACCAATAACGTCCACGATTGTCTCAAAACAACTATAAAGTACGCAAGAAAACAATTTGCTGGAGTAAGTAGGTTGTAAATTGTTATTTCAACGTTTATATTCGCGGCCGTAGTCGTACCAAAATGATCAAAGAGGTAATTTGAAAACTTAGTGCGATAAAGAAACGATGGTCAGATCTGAACAAAGTTTGAAAAATAAAAAGCACCACATGCAAGAACCGCTCATTATCTTCAATTGAATTCTAATATTCTTAATCTAGGGTTTCATCCACTGAGTGCCACATGAAAGTATTGCTAAATAGCTTTCATTTGAATGGACACACACTACCAACATGTACAGCATAGAGCGCGGTCACGTGAAGATACTGCCCAGAAGATTTCATTTGAATGGACACACACTACCACCATGTACAGCATAGAGCACGGTCACGTGAAGATACTACCCAGAAGATTTCATTTGAATGGACACACACTACCACCATGTACAGCATAGAGCACGGTCACGTGAAGATACTACCCAGAAGATTTCATTTGAATGGACACACACTACCAACATGTACAGCATAGAGCACGGTCACGTGAAGATACTACCCAGAAGATTTCATTTGAATGGACACACACTACCAACATGTACAGCATAGAGCACGGTCACGTGAAGATACTGCCCAGAAGATTTCATTTGAATGGACACACACTACCACCATGTACAGCATAGAGCACGGTCACGTGAAGATACTACCCAGAAGATTTCATTTGAATGGACACACACTACCACCATGTACAGCATAGAGCACGGTCACGTGAAGATACTGCCCAGAAGATTTCATTTGAATGGACACACACTACCACCATGTACAGCATAGAGCACGGTCACGTGAAGATACTGCCCAGAAGATTTCATTTGAATGGACACACACTACCACCATGTACAGCATAGAGCACGGTCACGTGAAGATACTACCCAGAAGATTTCATTTGAATGGACACACACTACCAACATGTACAGCATAGAGCACGGTCACGTGAAGATACTGCCCAGAAGATTTCATTTGAATGGACACACACTACCACCATGTACAGCATAGAGCACGGTCACGTGAAGATACTGCCCAGAAGATTTCATTTGAATGGACACACACTACCACCATGTACAGCATAGAGCACGGTCACGTGAAGATACTGCCCAGAAGATTTCATTTGAATGGACACACACTACCACCATGTACAGCATAGAGCACGGTCACGTGAAGATACTACCCAGAAGATTTCATTTGAATGGACACACACTACCAACATGTACAGCATAGAGTACCACGTGAAGATACTACCCAGAAGATTTCATTTGAATGGACACACACTACCACCATGTACAGCATAGAGCACGGTCACGTGAAGATACTGCCCAGAAGATTTCATTTGAATGGTCGCACGCCAGGATTTCTTTCAGATTTTTTGAAAAGATAGAACCACCTAGTAAAAACAGTGCTACGCTTGAAGTTATTGCTCAATGGATTTCACTCGAATCGTCGCACATTATAGCCAGATCTGTATACGATCCCAGGTTTGATACTGGTGCTGAAAATGACTTCATTACGGTGACCGCAACTATGGACAACATGCGATGTGAGACAGCTGTATCAAGGAAAAATATCATCATGTTACCTGTCACTAGGTGTCATGGACCCATCTAGACGAGGACACGGATCCCCAAGAAGAGAAGAAGTACAAGCACACATGGACTCGGCAACAGAACTGAGATTGTAGCCTCCCTGGGATAAACAAAACCAAGTGTGACTGAGCTTTTAAATAGTTTTGGCAAGTAGGGGTGGGAGTTGGTGCAGTCTGCAGTACTTAACGTTCATACGTCTGTGTACTCCTTTATTGTTCCTGGGAGTGATGGGCAGATACAGATCTACAGGCTGGGGGAGAGGGTGGGGAAGGGGAATTGCCTTTCCCAATATTACTTGGCAGAAGAGGCAGGGATTTGATTTGTACAGGGATAAAAATTCGAAAACGCTGTGACCTCACTTTGAAACTGAAGTCCACATATTTAGCACCCTTTAAAAAAACCTTTATTGGGAGCTGAAAGGCACAGTGCGAGAGTGTGGCCAGTGTGGCCAAACAGGCTGCATGGGTTCGATTCTGGCCAGGCGCCATGTGGGTTGAGTTTGTTGTTAGTTCCTGCCGTGCCCCGAGGGTGTTTTCCTGGGTACTCCAGTTCTCCACCCCCTGAAAAACAACAGTTCCAACGTCCAATTTGACTTGGATAGAGGACCTACATAAAAACCAGGTATGGCTGATGAAGCGTTCTCTCAAAAATTTCATTAAACATTTACCTCAAGAACAATGACTACTCTTCCGTTTGCTAAATTCATCAGCATCCTTGTAAGGTGATGGTAGCCTTCTGGAGTCACATCGCAAAGTCCCTGGTATTAAAAAAAACGTCCTTACATTTTCAAGTGTCATCTTGCCACCTGTTGCTTTTCTATACCAAAACTCTTACAATAATAAATCAGAGAACAACCAGCCACATCATCTCAACAAAGAATATTGATAACGCGACCCATAACACAAGATTGGGACTTACTATAATCTGACAAATGAATCAGTAAAATGTTCTACCTTAGGGTCTCCTCGAGCAGAATCAAAACCAGCTGATACAAGAACAAGGTCAGGCTCAAACTGAAAATAACAGTTGACGGAGACAACAGTATAAGCATGTTAACAGTGCTGTGGGAAAACAAGTGCAAATTTTGGGTAACCTGTGACCAAGGGTAGGAAAACATCACTGGTGGAAAGGTTAGGTACCGTACAAATAAGTACAGAAAAGCATGATACTGGTGTCAAGGCTGCATAGCTTGTTACCAAGGGTCAAGCTTCGAATCAAGCTTCAGAATACATGCATGAGTGAGTCTCTTCATACATCCACTGACACTTTCACAGCTCACTCACACTTCACTCATCGACTTGCCACTGGCATGTGTATTTCAAAACCTGTCCATGGTTCAAGAGTGGGCAAATTCTGACAATAAGTAGCCTTTCTATTTATTTGACTTCGTCACAGTGAACCAAAACCGTGCCAGGAGATGAAACAGGACTTACATCCCAATTGATATCAATTCCTTTGTTACCCACCCTGCCCATGAAAGGTTGACCACAACACCGGGAACTATGTGCTCTAGTCTTTTCAAGAAGTGTGTGGGTTCTTTAACGTTCACCGCTAACCATGTAACACGGCAGATGCAGCACACGGGGGCCTATAACGTTCCCCGCTAACCATGTAACACGGCAGATGCAGGACACGGGGGCCTATAACATTCCCCGCTAACCATGTAACACGGCAGATGCAGCACACGGGGGCCTATAACATTCCCCGCTAACCATGTAACACGGCAGATGCAGGACACGGGGGCCTATAACGTTCCCCGCTAACCATGTAACACGGCAGATGCAGCACACGGGGGCCTATAACATTCCCCGCTAACCATGTAACACGGCAGATGCAGGACACGGGGGCCTATAACGTTCCCCGCTAACCATGTAACACGGCAGATGCAGGACACGGGGGCCTATAACATTCCCCGCTAACCATGTAACACGGCAGATGCAGCACACGGGGGCCTATAACGTTCCCCGCTAACCATGTAACACGGCAGATGCAGGACACGGGGGCCTATAACGTTCCCCGCTAACCATGTAACACGGCAGATGCAGGACACGGGGGCCTATAACATTCCCCGCTAACCATGTAACACGGCAGATGGAGCACACGGGGGCCTATAACGTTCCCCGCTAACCATGTAACACGGCAGATGCAGGACACGGGGGCCTATAACGTTCCCCGCTAACCATGTAACACGGCAGATGCAGGACACGGGGGCCTATAACGTTCCCCACTAACCATGTAACACGGCAGATGCATGACACGGGGGCCTAAATTAACATGTACATCTGCATACATGCACAGTGTACCTTCATGTATCTATCAACAGTTCATTATTTTTAACAATCATTTACTGTTCATTCACCTTAAATATACTGAAGTGCGTCCCCATAAATTATTAATCATGCCAGTTTGCTTAGTACTTCAGCCAAACAATAAAACAGGATTACAACGCAAAGATTTTGTTTAGTATGTACACTTTGTCCACAAACACAAACCTCATAGGCGATAGGAAGTAAAATATGATGGAACACAGCTAGGTAATCAGCATCTCCCATATGTTTCTGTTTATGAAATCAAATCAACATTTCAGGTTTTTTTCTTACCAAAAATAAGAACAGGGCACAAAAGTAGCCCTGTTCAATCGTCCAGGGCAACAGGAAGCAAACAAAAATGTGTGAGACTGCAGGGTTCATATTACTCTTCTGGGATTTCAAAAATTCCATAACTTTTTAATTAAGGACATGGATGCAAATAACAGTTGTATGTTGGACAATGACTGACCAAAATTTGCCAATTTTGGAGGAAAAACCAACTGCTAGTCAACGTTTTGCATTGACAACGTGTTATCATGGAGTTCTGTAATATGACGTCTGACATCACTACTGTCTTGTCCAATCAAATTGGTCATTGGTTGGACAAAAGTCTATTTGCGGAAAAAAAACTATTTGCAGTCCTTAAGACCTTGTCCATAATCACTCACAATTTTCCATGTATAACTTACATTTGGCCACTTTTTGGACATTTTCAAGAATTGGTCGGACAAAAGTCTATTTGCGAAAAAAATATTTGCAGTCCTGTAAGACCTTATCCATAACCACTCACAATTTTCCATGTATAACTTAAATTTAACCATTTTTTGGACATTTTCAAGATTTTATTAATTTAAAGAACTTTTTTCCACATTTATCTTCACAAAACCAAATTTCAAGAGAGCAATGAAAGAAATAAATCAACATTGAAATGGCATCAAGGGAAACTCGGAAAATTTAAACTGTTTAGAATAACTTAAATTTGTACTTGTAACCAAAAGCATTTTTTCTTTCATGACTGTCCATGGTCCACCCTTACAAAAATATTATAAAACCTCCATGACCCATACAAACTCTGTGACTACATCAAAATTTTGAGCATTATAATTATTAATAATAAATTACAGTATTATATTAAGTACCTAGTACATTTATTGTCAAGCCTTGTTACAACTAAGGTAACCACAATGCATACTAATTATGAAAAAGTACATTATCAATAACCTTGTTCCATGGTACATTAACGGTAAATCCTCTCCCTGGTCCACTGCCAACTACATCGTAATTAGCACAAGTTGAAAAGGGAAAAAACTGGGCGTGGTCATATCGATGTATGGAGAAATACAAAACACTAGAAAAGAACCAAATGCAATCCCATTAACTTTTTATTTTTAATTAACTTTGATTGCTAACTAAATTAACATAGTTTATTGGTTTATTGGTCTGTCCTGTTGTGCTTCTATGTAATCAATATAATTTACAATCTGCAAATCCTGTTGCTAAGAAATACCTTGGATCAGATTCAAATAGATGCTGAGTGCCATTGCCATGGTGAATATCCCAGTCCACAATAAGCACCCTTAAATGATAACAAAATGATAGTATTGTACAATAATATTAACAACATATTGTAGTAAATGATATTCGGATGAAGGGAGGTGAAACAAATGACATATCAGTTTCCATGGTTACCTCTGTAGACCCCATCTTTTTTGGGCTATTCTTGCAGCAACAGCCACATTGTTGAAGAAACAATAACCCATTGCAAACTCAGTGTCAGCATGATGCCCAGGTGGCCTAACAAAAAAAATTAAAAACGCTTGAACAGTTAACAAGTGAATTGAAAATAATAACCATAATGAAAATGACACTGACATTGATTCCTTGATTTATATTAAGTATAACTTACGGCATATGATTGTGAAAGGATGTTCCACTTGTCCAATTATCAACATTTTTGACAGCAAGCATAATTTATGAATTTATCACTCTTATCAAGTTATGGCTCTATTCTCCCAAAGGAGAGCTAGGAATTAAGTCCAGTAAGTCAAGATGTTGCTCCACAGAATACCATACCTTACAATAGCCACTGCACTTTGCACCTGAGAAAATTAAACATAAATTTATAAATTAATTAAATTAAATGTAACATCAATTATTTCTACATAATTATTACATTATTATAATTATTTCTACATAATTATAATTATATTCCTTGGAACTAACAGTAATTACTATTAATAATCTTAATAAAGTGCAATTTTTTTTCACCTCATTTGTTACAACAGCCTCTACTGCAGACAGTGTAGAACCACATGCAAGACGCGCACATTCACAGGCATGCTGTGAATGAGATAAAGAAACACATCCCATATTAAATGTTACCATTCCATTTTGGAGAAACTACAGGTATACTACAAAAACAGTTATGTGTCATTTTCTAATGCGATATTCAGGCTAGCTATCTTCAGTACAAACTTCCAGACACAGATTGTGTTTATTTAAATATAACATTGCCAAGCAAAACCATATGAATGCAGAATTTATGATACAAACTGAAATATACAAAATTGTAGTTTTCTTGCTACTTAACTATAAAATTATTTTTAATATTTGCAAACAAATAATTAAAAATAATTTTATAGTTAAGTAGCAAGAATATTTGCATATTTCAGTTTATATCAAAAATTCTGTATTCATATGGTTTTGTTTTTAGCAAAATTAGTCATTAGTAATTACCTGACTATAGTACATATCTGGCTCAAATGCCACAGCTTTTCCTTTGGCAATCAATTGTTCATTTGACATTGTTTGAGTTGCCGTCATATCAACCAGATGTTGTTGGCTGATAATATCAATATAGAAATGTTACCAGCAACGTGCAGTTTTTGAATGAAACAAAACAAAAAACTAGTCAGACCACGGGGTTAGGGAATAATCACTGTTTAGTTGAATGGTTAAACAAGGCGCACGACTAACTAGCAGCCAACTAATCACAGACTAGTAAAATATTATGTTTTGGCTGCCAGGGTTAGCATTCCTTTAGCATTCTTAGCTACTTTGGCAATAAAAAAAAAACAGGAAAAGACTCGGAATAGTCAACAGTACTAGCCATTAGACTAGTAAGTTAAAAGGTTAGTCTCGAGCTCTTGTCTAATGAATTAACCAATCCTCACCTCACTCATGTAGATTGAATCATAATCGCACGCAGCTATGTTATACAGTTCCTCTTTTGTCATGGTCTGTGTTGATTTCATCTTGTTAACATGTTCCTTGCTGTAACATTTTAATGTATCACTTTATGTTCATGCATTTGTGACTTATCAAACAATGGGCTCATCACTCATCTGCATATTCTCTTTACTTTGAGACATCAGTTTTCAATAAAAATTTCCACATATTCAGAATCAGGTGGATACTCCTTTGATTTTTATATTGAAAATTGGATTAATAAATAAAAAATGTTTTCACATCATAAACATTATAGTTATTATTTTTCCAGATATTTGAGATTTGCATACTATAATGCAAAAACCATAGTTAAGAACTACTAAAACTAGACGCATAACTGCGTGTACTCGGGCTTCTCTTTAGGAAATCAACTTGGTTTGCTCTGTTTTCTCATATCGTTTATGTTCTTTTAATTAAAACGATATTCGTGTAAACTAAAACAGTTTGGACTCTTTCCATTTGTTTGCTGAAAAGTAAAGTAGCAGAAGGTTTTAAAGAACGAAGTCTCATTGCTTGCGAATTTGCGAACTGTTGTTGCCTTTCCGAAAATTGAAGCTGTCGAGGGCATTTTAATCTCCTCGAAAACAACAGGCATTCCATTTTCCATATGACGGAGGTTTGAGGTGACATTGAACAAAACAAAATCTAGGGAGTACATTCCGTTATGCTGACTTTCTTTGTAGAAGCCCGAGTAACAATAGTCTTGGAACTTCAGCTTGCACTTTCAGCTCACAAATTAAAACAACTTCTGTAGCTTCTCAGACTCACATAAAAGATATTAATCTTGCAGTCTCACAGTTTTTTACCAATATATCAGCCCTTATGTTTAAGTTTATTGAACATACCTATGTTGACAGAGAAGCTCATCATCTGTAGCAAATCGAGACTAAAAAAATAACACAGTAGATAAAAATATAGTGATCAGACAGTGCAGCTGTTTTCTGAAGGAAATTCATTCATAACACATCATTTCAAACAATCTAATTAAAATCCACTTTGGAAGCATTGTGTCAAACAAGTGATAAAATCACCAGACAAGAACCAATAATATAAGACAATTCCCATGATACTATATGTGGTTGAGCTGATAATCTTTTTCTTAATTAATTTTTAGTCTTTTAAAAATTTAAATGCACCATTATGAAAATGAATCTTATAATTATTTGTGAGAGAGCAGACTTAACATTTTGAATAGAGCTTGACTAGTTTTCTTTCATCTACTGTGAATGAAACACACTTTTTACAACAGCCACTTTCTGTTGGTCAATCATCAGCAGTTATTTCTTGATCGAACAAAAAATACTTTCTTGTAAAATAATTTACCAGTCTTGACTTACTGGAAGAGCCTGGCACCTTTCTAGCAGGCCATACTCCTTATGTTTGTCGTAGGGTCGTTGAATTCTGTCTGGGACCTCGGGATGAGTTCTGAAATTCAAAACTGGCATCACAGATAGCACCAAAAGTGGCTGCACATCACGCAACAGTGGACCAATGTCCAAAGAAACCCCAACTGTGGTCAGACAGTGTCTGGACAATCTATTTTTCCTTCCAATGGTTTGCAAACACCAGTGTCTTAATATGTTGAAAGTTTGGAGCATAATCGGGCAGTGATGATGTCCAACCTTACTATGGTTTCGTCCAATCAAAATGGTGAATTTACTTGACACGACTTTTCACAGAAAAAATTAAAATTATTGCAGCCATGGTAATCACCTAAAATAGAATAATCCTTATAACAGAAAATACTTGATTTAAAAGAACAAGTTGTACAAATTGTGTTATGTAGGCTCTTCTCCTGCTGTAATCCTGACATTAAGTTCTCCAGTGTAAAATAAAAATAATTTGCAAAAAAATTATTTCACAGGATAAATATTCCTTTTCTTGAATGGAGCAGACAACTCCGTAGACAACTCCGGGGGAGGAGGTACTTGACCAATGTTTGGGCAAGGGGTGCCGCTGGAGGTCTGAAACCCTGACCCTGTTTAGGACAAAAATAACCTCCAGCATATACCCTGTTTAGGACCAAGGAAAACGTTTTTTATGCTATAGCACTAATATGTAGTCCTGAAAATGATCTAATGTTGACTGATGACCAGCTAAGTAGATACTGATCAACGTTTCTGATTTCGGATATTATGCTTAAAACTCGACAAAAGTCTTAAAGCCATACCCTGTACAGGACAACTCTTTAATATCCATACCCTGTCTAGGACAGACTTGCATTTCTTGAATTATATACCCTGTTCAGGACGGAGGGGTCAAAAACCACACCCAATCCAGCCGCACTTCTCTGTATAGCCCATATAAGGGGACCCCCCCCCCCCCGACACAAATGTACACAAACAACTTACATGTCCCACACATTGAAATGTTTTTTCATCCTTTCATCAAAGACAATTCCAGTCCTAAAAGTTACAAATTAATACACCATAATATACAAATTACTGGTATTACATTTTGCTGTGTGGTAGACAAAAAATTACATTTCACGCAAAAGCATAATTAATTAACTACATATTAATTGTATGACCCATGCTGTTATGGGAGGTGTGGTCAGGGTAAGCCTAATGGTTACTGTGATGGGCTCCAGATTGTGCGGACTGCCAGGTATAAGCCATAGATGCATTATTGTGTTGTGTTCTTAGGTTATACAGTAAACTTTTACTCTAATTAATAAGTACATATAAATGTACCAGTCAGGTGAAACAATGCCCCTAGCCCCAAAACAATAACAGCTGCTAACGATGAAAAGAATTACAAGCTTACGAGAGCTGCAACACTTTGAAAAAATCGTTTGCTCTCACAGGCTACATTAAATGCCATCTTCAATCACTGTAAACAGAACTTTTGAAACACTCTCCACATGGTGAAACAATTTCAAAACGGTATAGTGTGGACTGAAAACATTTTATCTAGTTTTGAGGCAAAAATACTCTTTTCAAATTTATCCGACTTGGTATGGGCATAGCCTTGAGCAGGCTTTATTTTTTGCAAGAATTCCCTTACTTCAGTCAGATTACCATACAATGTTTGTGGCTAGTCTGACAAAGCGCTTGTCTTTGCAAGGGACTCTTCAGAGACCTTTCTGCTTTGCAAACTCGTTTCAAGAGCATCACGCTCAAAGTCCCATTTGCTAACAAAATGATAGCAGCAATTTGGCTTTATATCACATAAGGATTCCCGACCACACAAATTCACGAGTCAGATAAATTTGACAGTTACTTGAATGTGTTAATTACATAAGGTAGGTAGGTAGGTTGCCTTTATTTATACATGACATGTATGAAAGCTGAAAGTTTGTGGAGTCATGTACAATACTTTGCTTAGATATTAAAAGATAAATAAATGAGCTTTTACAATTATATATTACAATGCATTACTTAGATACTAAAATAGAAACAAAATGAACTTTTACAATACATTACAACTAATTTGTATATTGAATACAATGTAGTTAAGCTTATTGAAATGCTGTCAATGCAACATTGAAACGAATAAACTTAATTTCAAATGTATACAAAATCTTCAAGTGCAAAACTAGCGGTCAAGGCTGATAATACTTCAAATTTAATGTTTGTGGCTAGTCTGATGCATCGATTTAATTTCATCCCAGCCAAGGGACTCTTTGGAGACCTTTCTGCTTGGCAAACTTCAGTTGATTTATTCAATTTATTTTTATTAAACGTTTGTATCAATATTAGCAATGGTTACCTCTTTTCCTTGTCTGTGGATTCATTGACTGCCTAGTTTCAAAAATGATTCAGAGATGTGTTAGGTTTGAGCATAAACAATAATTTCTTCACTTGCAACAATGCATACAGAAAATTCAGAAAGAGGGACCCAAAGAAATGATAATGTGAGTGCAAGGACCCACCCTCCTCCCCCCCCCCCCCCCCCCTCAAAAAAAAGAAAGGAAATTGAATCTGAAAGGAATGCTCTGAATATATATATAAATTAAATTAAGTCCTGATCAACAATTAATACTGGGTCAGTTGAAAGACAGTTGGCTGGACAAACTTGAATAAATTTACATGAAAAGGCAATGTGCCTCCTGCTCCCCCCCCCCTCCCCCCCAGCCTCGCCCAACCCCCTGAATCCAGCTCTGGTAATGATTCTACGAAATGAAACTTAAGGTTTAAGATCAGTGTCCAGCAATAATTGTATGTAGCTGCAAAAAAACAATACAAAACGTCAAACCACCCACTGGGTAATGGTCATCTCCTTAGTAGTACGAATACAAAAAAACTCACTAAACTCTTACCAAGTTTTGCATTACATTAGTGTTCACTTCATCTCCAGACATCATTTTAATTAGAACTGTAAATTACAAAAGAAAATAACCTATAGCTAATGTACAAATGCCCCAATTAATTTTATTCTGATCATTACCATTTACTCATATAATAATAATAATAATAATAATAATTTAAATTATAATGGATAATTTTATTAACAAATTCTTAAACAATCTTAAAATTTACAACATAATAGTAATACAATAATATAATATAATAATATTAATAATAATATAATAATACTACTTGTAAAATTCATTAATAATTCATAAGGAGTAGATCCAATGCAAAGGTACTATTTAGGTCACATGAATGCTCTGTAAACCCCAATACAAATCAAGAGTAGAATTAACTTTTGATACAAACTCCTGCTCAGCTGATTAGTATTTATTAACTTTTGATACAGATCTTTACTGATTAAAATGCAAAGCACAATGGAATCGAATAACAATACTTTGCATTCAATTTATTGTTTTCATTTCACAAGTACGATAAAATATTCGCGTCCGATCTGTATGGGCTTTACAATTGCTCGCCTATCGGCTCGCAATTGTAAATGCCCATACAGATCTCCCGCTCATATTTTATCTACTACTAATAACAATAGTAACAATAATATTGTATTCAAAATTCACTCTCAAGATTACAAAATCATATATAATAATAATAATAATAATAATAATAATAATAATAATAATAATAATAATAATAATAATAATAATAATAATAATAATAATAATTATAATAATAATGATAATTACTTTTATTACAACAATAATAATAATGACTTTATTCCAATGCTTCCACTAAAATGGCTCTTCGTCTGAAATAATCATTTACACGGGAGTAAATGAAAGGCTAACAGATCACCAATTACAAGTGTCAAAACGTATGATGAGTTCTTGGGACGGCCTCTGAACAGTCAGGGGGCAAAGCTGGGTAAATTCCATTGATGAAAACGTAAGACAGGACAACTTACTGGTCGACAGTTTCATTACAATTACAATTACTGCCACAAGAAAAGCAAACCTAATATGTAAAAACTCACTTGAGCAATAACGTTCTTGCAAAGAAAGGCTGTTTATATTATGAAAAGAAACCCACAGCTGTCCGGTGAAGGCTTCAACAAAGGCTCAATGCGCATGACACCTGGGAACAAAATGGTACCCAAACAGGGTGGGGTGGGTCCCTGCCTTAGATTTTATGGATCTAAAAAATTGTTATAGTATCAATATTATAAAAAATGTTTTATAACGATCCAAGACAATTGAAAAGATATTCGTTTGTTCATTGTTTCCACAAAAGAAATCACTCTCTATCCCCTTGATAAAACGCCTAGCGAGCATTGAGGCCGGACGAGGGGCCGGGACAGGGGAGGGACAGGGGTGATTTGTAGTCGATTTGTAGTCGTCCCCAGGCCAGGGCAAAGGTGAAAAGGGGAGCAAAGGAAGTTGAGCGAAGGTAGCTCCTTTTCGAAAAGATGGCGACAAAACGGGCCAAAGTAGACGAAGATCCTTCCGTTACAATCTTTAGAGAGTACTTGAAGATAAAAACTGTCCAGCCAAATCCGGATTATGGTAAGTGTATTGACTAATCAGAAATACTAATAGACTGCTTGCTTACAGTTTATGGTCCTCGGCCTCGTGATTAACTCGTGAAACTCTACATCGGCAAACAAAATAGGTTTTACCGCTTTCGAGGTGATTCCGGATCGGTGATGTTTTCGCTCATCCTCGGTGTAAAAACCTGTGAAACTCACGAGTGACGTAAACCAAAGAACGAACAAGACAACAAAGAACTCAAAACAATATGGAACAGAAAAACAATAGCTCAAAAACAAAGAAAAAAGTCACAGGTTTTTACTCCGAGGTAAACCCGATGTTTTAATAAAACAACTTGCGATAATCATAGCTGTGTATCTAATTATGATAATTTGCGACGCCACAGAAGAGCTGATCATTAACATGTAAACAGACCTTCAAGCTAACAAAATGAAGAATCTGAAGAAATAATTGTTTTAAGGATTTGGTCAAAACTGACGATTTTTTTACTAAATTAAGTTAAGTGCGACAAAACAAACTGCACAGTGTTAGGCCCGTTCCAAACGCCGCTCCACTCGAGAATGTTTCTTAAATTTTCAAAATAAGCTGCTTGGCCCTATACAGAGTTTTCTGTCTCATTTCAGACAGTGCTATAATCTTTCTAACAAGCATTGCACAAGAACTCGAGCTTCCATTTAAGTGTGTTAAGGTAAGTTTGTAGATATTGGTTGAAAATTAATTTGTAGACCAGAAAACAAATGGTTAGAGGTTATTCCCAGGCACAATAAATCAATAAGATTAATTATTAACCTCTTCTATGTACAGACCATATGCAGACATTGGCACGTATAGGTGTCTGAAAGAAAATGGGGGTTGAGGAAGGGGCAAGGCAACAGTTGCGATCAGGTAGAATCCCTGCACCATGCCACGCCTGGTATACCTGTGGGAGATCTCACATTCTAAGTTGATTTTAGGCTTGAGGAAGTAAGTTTTATATATTACCTTGCATCAGAAGCCTCACATATTATGTGATTGGAAGGACTACTGCTAGGTGCGCCTGTGGACTGACTAGTCCCCATCCATCTCTCAGTCTCTGACAAGAGTGAGAGTCAACTGGGGGAACAGATGGTGCAAGGGATGAAAAGGAGGAAGAGAAATCTGCTATTAATCTGTCCACTACCTTGAAAATGGGATCTGTTGCCAGTCATCTCTCTCTTTTTCTCCTTCCCACAACCCCCTATGCTCATGCCCACAACTGGAAGTCCCTCAATATTAAATGTTACTTTGAGAAAGGACTAGGAACATGTTAAGGTTGACAACACGGAAAATCACACCATGCACGTGCATGACACCACAATTTCTTGAGGTGGTCATCATCAGCAAGGAAGGCCGTGATCTATTGATGAATTTAAGCCCAAATGTGCGAACTTTAAAATGCTTGTAACAAAAATTGGAAGCAAAATTATGAAGGTGGGAATTAAAAACATAAAAATCTACCTTTGGTATAAATCTTGACATTAACTATTCAGGGGTTTCATTTTCGAAAATTCAAAAATGTTCACATTTGTAACCATTGTCTCGTTTTTCAGCAGTGTCGCTAAGTCAGGTCCTGGGATCATAATAATGTCCAAGGGTGCATGTCTGCTTATGGAAGCTATAACATGTCCTCAGATTTTATTAACTCTAACAAATTATAATTTATCTACATGTACAGGGACCACTCCATTTTATATCCACATCCCTCTTATAGACAGGTTTTTCTGAAGGGGCCTTTTTAAACCTTTCTGAGGGGGTAGCACCATAGGCATTCTTTGATCTTTGATCATGTCAACTGGCAATTTGATCTTTTTTCATATGGGGTAAATTTTTATTATTATAGGAACATTGGAAATATGAACCTTTTCTTTATTTCATTTTGACTTACCTCACATTAGGGTATATAGAGGGATGTGAATATAAAATGGAGTGGCCCAGAGTTGTTTCAAAATCTTGTCAACTTGCATTCACTGCAGGGAGAGTCTGGCAACACTGTAGCAGTTGTCATAACATGGGAGGGCAGCGACCCTAGTTTGCCGTCCATTATGTTAAACAGTCACATGGATGTAGTTCCTGTCTTTCCAGTAAGTTTCAACGTTATAATTTATTATATTTTTAATTAATAAAAAGGTGGAAAAGAAACACAATAAAGATTACACTTCCATTAAGTATTTTCATGTTACATATATTAAATCATTATTAAATAAAATTCTTCATAATTTTTCAATGGACAAAATTGAAGCAGATTACTAAAAAAGGATGGCATTTTGGTAAGTTTATCTCGGTTTTCATGAAAATGTCATTCTAATATTCAGGGTGTTTGTAATAATAAAATAATATAGCTATGATTTTAGATTTTACTAATAATTCCATAATTAACATTAATTTTGTAACTATTTTTTTGTGTGCTTTAATTATACGTTAATACACTTAACAATTATTTTTTCCAACCATATAACAATTATTCCATGAGCCCGCGTTGGATATGAAGTGATAAAATAACCAACGAGCGCGTAGCGCGAGTTGGTTATAATCACTTCATATCCAACAAGGGCGAATGGAATAATTGTTTTAGTAAATTCTCAAACCGGGTTTTGCCGCCGATTTTTATTTCCACAATTTTACAAAGCGTAAAATAAAAACTTGGCGCACTATTTTCCATATGACGTAAAACTCCGACTATTGGCTCATAGTCGGAGTTTTTTAGCCAATCAAAAAGCTAGAAATGCAATAGTCGGAGCTGAGAATATACTAAAAAAGCATAGTTGTGGCCGTTATTAGTTTTAATGAATATATTTGTGTTAAATTTTTATCGTTATAGGAACATTGGAAATATGAACCTTTTTCTGCCTACAAGACAGAAAATGGTGATATTTATGCCCGTGGAACTCAGGTAAGAAATTAATTTCTTTGAGACATCCATGGTGTTAATTTCTCTTATTGGAAAACATATATTTATTAATTTTAGTAAATATTTTGCACAGATCTAGTATGATTAGTCAGAGTGATTTAATTACTGCTAGTTTAATATAGAAATCTGAAATGGTACATGATTATGAATTTCTGAAAAGTACATATACTGAAGTCCGATAATATTCATAAGCAGTCATCATTTTGTACTTCGCACATATTTTGGTTCTGAGATGCTCTGTTACGTTTTCTTACTAACTCCATTTTGTATCATGGTTTTGATCTTCCTTTTTTGTCAGGATATGAAATGTGTTGGTATCCAGTAAGTATAATCGTCTTTCTTAGCTTTAGTTAATTAAAACACTTCTCACACCCCACTGGTAGCCATGCCAGGCTGACTGCCACAACCTGACCTTTATTACAAACTCAGCGAACCCATACATGTGCATCATGCATCAAAGGGAAATTTACACCATGGCAAAGCTGACAAAAGATACAGTGCCAACTAAAAATTCTTTGGGCTGGTGGGTGGGAAAAGGTCAGTAATGACGGAAGCAACAAAAACAACTGCCTGCCAAAGGTCACATGACCCTTTCCCAGGTCCCAGCGGTGTGTGAGAAAACATTTTCCACTTATTTCGTGTCACTCAGCCAGTGGAAAATAACTCTTAATAACTATACCAGCCATGAGTGTAAACATGCAGGCTTACTGTCAAACTAAGAAAACCATGAACATCTGAAATGTTTCAGGAATGTTGATTGTGTAGTGATAAATAAAGTTCAGGACGTGAACAAACCTCAAAACCGCAAACTTATTACCTCAGTTTGTCTACTTGTGGTTTTGCTTCCACACACCTGATTGGCTTTTTCCCTGTAACACCTTGATAACATTTTGCAAATATTTCTGGTGTTGTCAGTTTTCTTAGTTTCACAGTAAACTTGGTGGCAAATTTTGAGCATAATTTATGATATTATCATGCATAATTAAAAGCCTTACTGATAGACCTTTCTCACGCATTTGTTATTCTTTTGTGTTCATGCTAATCTGCCTGCCGAGCCTTGTCAGCATGTACAAAGAACAAAAGAACTTGAACTGGTTGGGCGGGCAGATTAGCCTGAACACAAAAGAATAAAAAATGCATGAGAAATGTCTTCTGCATTTGGTTCAAAAATGAAATGAGCCTCAACTCAAGCAACTTGTATTATGAAAAATGTGAATAATATTTGTCAAAAGGAGTTAAGTTAGAAAGTACACTGTACTTGCGTTGCTTACAGGTATTGACTCAACATTGAATGAAATGGAAAGCTTTCACTTTTGATAAATTATATAATAATTATTATAGCTTATGCAGGTGTAATATTGATTATAATAAATGATGTTCTTTGGCCTTGCAACACATATGCGGCAACTGAATGTTGTTAAGTTTCTTGTAATGCAATCTTGGATAGCAATAGAAATAAATGCTATAATTATAAATAAAGTATTCTTCTGGTTACTTTTTACACAGGTACATTGAGGCTATTAGAAAGTTGCAAGCACAGGGAGTGACCCTTCTTAGAACAGTTCACGTGACTTTTGTTCCAGGTCTGCACAGCACATTTTTCTCTTCCTTTCAATAGCGTTCTTCTTATATAATTTATATACTCAAATCTTTTGAGATATTTATATATTTAATCTTTAAATTGGGATGTCTTGTGGCAGCTTCACAAAGTTATGAGAAGGATAAATTTGCACCAATACAAAATTAATGTAAAACTTAATGGTACTTTTAGGTACATGTCACTTACTGCCATTTTCATCCATCCTTGAAGTTTATGACATTTATATTACATACTTTTACTTTTAAGATAAGTTTGCTTAAGTTTACTGTTCTAATGCGATTTTTGAGTATGCTCTGGGTTGTCTTCACTCGGTTTTGTCCAGGTAGTTAGTCCTAGGTAGCTTATAATGTGTTTCCCACGTGTTACAGTATTAAACCTGGGTATGGTGAAGCCTGAGTTTCGTAGATCAGAGCACACCGACTGGTGCTGTTTTGCACCAAACACAGTTCCCAATCTTTGCGACTGATTGCAGACATTCGTATGTCCAACGTGACAAAATAGTTGACTTTTAAACCCAATATTATGACTGTAGGGTACAACTGTGCAGTAAAGCGATATACTAGGTTGTTTATGGAACTTTGTCAACTAAGCATTGGCTGTTTAAATAATGAAAAGTGAATTCAAGACCACCTGTACATTTTCATATCAACTGTTCCTCATGTATTTATAGATGAAGAAATTGGTGGAGATGGAATGAAGGAATTTTTAAAATCAGATGATTTTAAGTCATTCAACCTTGGTTTTGCTTTGGATGAAGGTATACACTAAAGTTTCTTTTAATAAATGTTTTCCTATTATTACCATTTTGATTGCTTGTATTGGTCGTAAAATCCACACTTAGTCATTTACACTAGGGACCTTAACAGCCCACAGTTGCTCAAGGATGACTAAAGTAATATAACTTATGGCATGTGCTGGTGTGTATATGCACTTGAAATTTCTGATTTGTGCCTTCATGTTTTACACCAGGACTTGCAAACCCAACTGATTCATTTACAATATTTTATGGAGAAAGATCTGTTTGCTGTAAGTAGCATTTTTGATAACATTTTTCTCTTTTATTTTTAATTAGGGCCTTTTTCCTCAGTAGTGAGCATTCTGTTCACCTGATGACCAATCTTCTCCATTTAGTCAATCTAGTGTATTATATACTCTTCTGTGTGTACAGACATCAATATTTATATTTCCCTCTTTTTTTGTCTGCCATACACTGCAGGGGATTATAGTACAGTTGTGTTACCTTTACTTTAATACCATATTAATTAGTGCCTAAGTGCACTTGGAGGTTGCGTGTCCAAGAATCCTGGGGTTGAAGCTACCAACCTTGATGCTAGATGGAATACCCCACAATGTATAAAAAAGGTAATTAATAAGCCTTGTGCCAAGTGTTCCATGCTACCAGAGCATATCCCGGTTTCTGTAGCATTAAGCAGCTGGATGAGATGCTAATCAGTTGCAGGGTTGCCACCCAGCGTTTATTTTTGCCAGTGCCCATTTATACACCTTGGTGTCAAAGAGAGGCACTGTGAGAGTAAAGTGTCTCGCCCAAGAACACAATTCAGTGCCCAGGCCAGGGCTTGAACTCGGACCTTTCAATCTGGAGTCCAGGCCTCCTAACACCCCAAATGTCTACCCTACATGAAACATAACCATGAGCCACACCCACCTTAGTAACCAAGCTGCAGCCCTAGCACCTGTCACACTGCAATAAAAATAATGTAATAACAAGTAAACTAATGGAGAGGAGGAAGGGAACACTAAAATCTGTCAGCTACAAAAATGCCCAATATTTATTGTCATGTTGTTAGGGGTGAAAGTAACTTGCACAGGTCCCCCTGGCCATGGTTCCAGGTTTATTGAGGGTACAGCTGCTGAAAAGATGGTAAGTGCATTCTTTGAATGTTTTATAAAATAAAACTTTCTTCTCCTATCTCAAAAGTCTTCAAGTGACTGTGTAGCTTTGTGGTCCATAAGCCAGGTCCCAATAAACTTTGCACAGGCTGCTCTGTCCTGCAGTGGGCTTAAGATCTAGCCTGTGTATTTTTGTCCTTGTCGTAATGTCCTATTGGTAATGAAGCGAGAAACACTCTACAAAAGTAGATTGTACACATGCACTCTACAGGAATGCTTGCTATGCAGGCTTCTAAACTTCCTGTGTTCTTCCTGGCCATTGAAAGCCTGCTTCCTTCAACTTAGCAGCATTCGCTGAGCACTCGGCTGCAATTTTTGCTAGCTTTATGTTCGTTATAAATTTGCTTCCAAGAGTTCAATAGAGGAGAGGGTCTGAACATTTCCATAGTATTAATCTTAATCAAATTAATAGTTCTATGTGAGATACCTCTATGAGCTCTCTTCTGTATTGTGTAGCTTGGAGTAATTCTACTCCCTGTATTCCAAACAATGTTGGATTTTTGAGAACTGAGTTCTTGAAGCCAGTGATAGTAAAATTAATTATTGCACACTGGACATCCTGCAAAATGTTCTCATGTGGTAACATTATAACTTCTAACAATTATGAAAGATTTAACCACAAGCATTCCACAGTGTGCCGCAAGTAGACAGGCCTTACAAACTTTAAAATAATTTTTTGCACATGCATTCATCCTTGAGCAGCCTGTTACACTGTAAAGTTTACATTATATGTACTAGCTTGATTTTCCTTTTACAGTGTAAAGTTGCTCAATCATTAATGGCTTTCAGGGATGAACAAAAGAAGAGGTAGAACTTATCATTTCCAAGCATGGAGAGAGAAATACATTGGAATACTGATTTCTGTAATCTCTAGAGGAAACAAAAATTAGGAGTGTGAGAAATCTGGGGTAATTAAATTGCAGTGTTTCACTGGGTGAAGCAAATCCAAGCAAAAGACTTTTGGTTCCTGTTATTAAGAGGTTTGAGAAATCAGGATTCCATGCTAGTCATTGTACTCTATTTTAGGTTGTGTTGTTGAACATTTCCTACATTTGTTGACAAAGGCCTCGTTTATTTTCCTTTTAGAGGGAAAGGGAACAAGACTCTCTTTCTCAGCCTATGATTTTGTTTAAATAATAATTGGCTTAATGCAGTTTTAGTGTGAATACAAATCATGCATAGATTATTTTTATCATTTAGTCTTGATATTTAACTTTAATTTTTCAATGAAGGTTGAACTCAAATACTGATCTAAGATTGGGAGATGTCACCACAGTTAACTGGACAATTGCTGAGGTAATAAATATAGAAAACAATGTACAACATATGTTCACCACATATTATTTGAGTATATTTCCTTGCATTGAGCTGGTTATGATTAAAATCTGACACAGAAAGAAACCAGGCCCTGGTTGTTCAAAAGATGGAGAGCTCTGTACAGTAGAAAAATCACTACTCAGCAGATAGCAGAGTTCCTCAACCTCATTCGCAGGGTCTCCAATCTTCTTGTTGTCCTCTCTCTACATGTGGGATCCTGGGAACGAGGTTGGGCACTCCTGGTGAAAAACTAATCCTATGAAAATGTCTTGTCTTAATTTGCAGGAAAATGAACATGTAGGTGACACATTTTCATATGAAAGGTTTTGCACATCATATTATTGTTTTGACAAAGAGGCAAAACCCAACACAGAAATGGCTATGCTATAAATTGCAGTACAATCGCTCCAGTGTGCGTTAGCAGGCCATTTGCAGATCACATGGTTGTTTCTTGGCTAATGAACAGAAAGACAATTTAATGATAATCATTCTCATTGAAATTTTGTATTTAAGGGTGGTGTCCAGCCTAACGTGGTTCCACCAGAAATGTCATCAGGTAATTATTGCTACATGATTTATGCTTTATTTCTTTCATAATAAAAATACTCCTTTGAGTGTAAAGCCCGGGCCAAACAGGTAAGAGTTGATGACAGTTGCTCTTGTTTGCTTGAAACGTTTATATGGTCTTTCTGTGTGTATGCAAATTTGTCACATTGTTTTCCTGTGTTTGTGATTCTTTGTAGTTTGGGGCAGCATTGTTTCTCATCATTTGTTTCTTTTTTTCCGTCATCTGTTATCCACAGTACCCACAGAAGGAGCCAAAACTCTCTTGCTCTCTCGCTGACTTTGTACATGCTCAAATCTTTCATCAAAGTCGATAAAAGTTTCTGTCATTTGGCCTGACTTGATTATAGTCAAAAGTTCTCATGGTAGCCAACACTCATCTACTCCAATCCTTGCCAGGACCAGGTTTAATGTAAAGCCTGTTTAAACAACACTTCAGTCAAATCCTCATGCACATGGATGTGTGCTCAATGTGGTGTTCTGAATTTCCATTCCTTGCTGTTCATTGTATCTTGGTTTTTGCTGTTATCATGATGTAAAAACTCTGTTTGGTAATTCATCTTCAAACTCATCGGGCTTGAATGCTACCTCTACGCCTTTGAGATTGCCCTGGTAGCATTTTTTTGTGAACATCTGTTTTATTATCATTAACATGTGTGATATCATTCCTTTCTTGTAGTGTTTGACATAAGAATTACACCAACAATGAACCTTGAGGTTAAGTGAATGTTGATATTTTATATGTTTATATTGTACATACTTATTTTCAAATTAATGCAGCGTCTAAGGTGGGGCAAGGTGGCCTATTTTAGATCAAGGACTCTAGATCGAGCAGTCTGGGTTTTAGTCCTGCTAGGGGTCATGATGTTGTTTTCTTGCATCCATGCCATACCAGTTCTTCTCTGCCACCAGGTGTAAAAATGGTTACAAACCAATCTGTTGGCCCGGCCCCCCCCCCCCCCCCCCCCCGGCTGCCAAAATGCTGAGGAGTAGCCCGGGATGAACTAGAATCCAATCCATGTGGGGTGGGCTGGGGAACTACTGGCAGCAATAGTTTAACTACCAGTGCTATCTTGATTAACATGAAATGATCAGTTTTGTCTAAATAAAGTGTATGTTTGTATGTATGTATGTATGTATGTATGTAAGCATGCGACAAAGAACAATCTGAGTCCCCCAACAGGATCTGAACCCATGGCCTCCCAGATACCGGTTTGGTGCTTATAAAAATGTTCTTGCTACTCTATTTAATATACCTGTTTATTCTTCGTTGTCTATTTCAGGAGTTTGAGAATAAATTAAAACAGTGGTGTGAGGAGGCTGGAGAAGGTGTATCTTACGAATTTATACAGGTATTGTAGTATTGTTGGTGGTGTTGTCAAACACAGTGGGTTTAACAGAAGCCGACAAAAATGTTGTTGTTGTTGTATTCCTGGCGTAGTCAATCGATAGAAATTATTGTCGGTAATTGATCGATACCAATCAATGGCCAGCAATCACTCATTGCCATTGATTGTGCTTCGTCCATGAGTTTGCTTCTCATCATAAAACAAGCACCTCACATGGTCAAGTCTGCTATGTACTGTGTATATTGTAAACTATTTCGACCCAACTTTTTAATAGGCTCCCGCCAATTGTTTTTATTTGCGTTTTTTTGTTTTGTTTGGTTTTTAGAGGTGTGATAATTCCATACTAACACCGACAACTCCTGAAGATCCGTGGTGGAATGCATTCAGTGGAGCATGCACAAAGATGTAAGCTAAACGCATTCAATATTTACTGTAAAATGCTGAGAGAAACAGTCACGTCTGTGTGCTTTGCGGGTTATGTCTGAAACACTGCGATAACTAACATATGAAAATGAACCACAAATGACTGAAGGTGGATTTCCACTGTCGCGTTATTTTCCCTACGTTAACGGGAATGAATTTAACTGGCTTTTCATGTGTGAAATAAAAAAGAAGAAATGTATGAACGTCTCGCTTCTGCAGAAAAAGTTAAACCAAATTCAACTTTTCAGCAGACCTCACCGGGAATCGAACCCAGGCCACATTGGTGGAAGGGGAGTGTTCTCCACCAATGCAACCCTGCTCCTCTTCTGCACCCAGGTGTATAAATGGGTACATGATTGTACAGATGAATTTAATGCTTGGGGTAACTCTCAACCTTGTTTCCAGGGTCTCTTAACTTCCCCACCCTCCTGGGGTTGACAGACCCAGGGAACGAGGTTTTGGGTAATCCTGTGCTGGACTAGCAGCCCATCCAGGGGGGGAGTAGAAATACTACCTGTCACTTTGAAACTGGTATAAGCTTTGGCCGGATGGTCAGTTCAGAGCCATCATACATGTCCTTGCTTATTTTAAAACGTGATTTGCTATTCTGTCTCATCAGTTTTATGCCGCACCACTATCTACTCACTGCAAGTGTTAATTTTTCAGGGAAATGAACATAGAGAAAGAGATTTTTCCAGCAGGAACAGATAGTCGCCTTATACGTGAGGTAGGAATCTGGTGTCTTGCTCATATTCTCTTCATGTGCTCTCTAGACAGTTACTGTCAACCCGGAAAATCGTTACACGTTTGCTAGACGGCGAGCAGTGACCCTAGTTTCTTTCTTTTTCTTACCTTTTTATGATGCGAAAAAAGAACGCCAATGGAAATTGAGAGTAGCGAGATGTTCTTGATTTTCCACTCGCACTATAGAAAAAAGGGATTACCTGTAGTCTACTTCACTGCAGTGTTGTTGGCCTTGAGCTCGCTCCCTGCTGAGGGCCTCCCAGGGATCTTATAAGAGTTTTAAGGGTCAAGGGAACAAAGACTATGTACTCGCCCTTCGCCCTCCAAGAGTCCCATCATGCCTGCTCTAGTTCTTCTCGTGATCCATACTATCTACTCGTGCCACTTCGCGCTAACCATAGCATGAGGGGAGGCGTTATTGGAAGCCATATCTTCACTGATTGTCAATCATAATTTGGTTTTCCGAGTGCTAGATAAACTGGAAACAAGGTGAGAGGCCTCTTGTATCCAGTTTTCACTCGGTCACTTTTTCTCACGACCGGCATGAAGAAAAATGAACAGATGGGCGGACGAATAGATAGATAACCTTATTTATACAAAAGAATTCAGTTCAATCTTATGGGGTCGTGTTGGAAGTCAAGGGCGTGTTTGGCGTTTCATTCTCACTGTACTCGTTTAGTATAGCTGCTGATTGTTTTCTTTCTTTCTCAACACAGCTTGGTTATCCTGCTATCGGTTTTTCTCCAATGAACAACACTCCAATCCTTCTTCATGACCACAATGAATTCCTGAACGAGAAGGTTTTTCTACGAGGAATCGAAATCTACTGCGAATTGATTACTGCTTTGGGAAATGTGCAGCCATTTTGAACAGTTCTTATTTAACAATAGTTCTGTTTATAAAAACAATTTATACACTGTAACCAAATGCAAAATTATATTTTTTGTCAAAAGACTGTTTTTAATAAAATTATTTTTGTGAAATTTTACTTATCGAAGCCAAGAAAAGTGTTACTTAAAAAAGTAGTGTTAATAAAGTTTTTTTTGAGATTATTGCCAGTTCTTATGTTGAGTGCATTTGTTGATCTTATGCACCTATCAATGTTAAGCTGGAGGGGGAGGGAGGCCAGGCATAGCTGGGGCATTTGAACTGAGCTGAGATATTGTTCTGTTCAAATGCCCTGCCCCAGGGCAAAAGAGTCACTCAGAATGCGGCACTTGAAAGTCCACTAACATGGTGAAATGTCCCCAATACTGGACGATAACTACTGTCAAATCCCCCACCCGCGACCAAGCTCCAAGCTTAATATTGATAGGTCCATTAGTTTATTATAAGCATATCAAAGGGCTTGGTTACCATGAAGGAAGTCATCTTTGGTAATTACAATTGCCTTCGAATCAATATGCAATATGTATAGTTTCCACAAATCAATATGTGATATGTATATGTCCCATTAAATCAATAAAATTTGGGGGTGCACAGGCTTAGAATTAACAGGACACAAGGGACGCGTAGCTGCTACACGGCTACATTTTTGCGTGTGTGTGCGGTACGTATTTTGATGATGTCCCATATGGGTCCCTATGGGTGAACAATACGTGATTCTGTCGCTGCAACAGATGTCTGTCATGTCCCTGTGTAGTGTCCCCTCGTGTGTAGGTACCTCTTGGTAGCTAGAAATTTGATTGTCAGTTCTTGGTTTCAAACAACAAGTGCAAAGAAATAAGGCAGAGTTTTACTGTAAAACTGTTACATATCGCAATAGACCCCAAAGGACTGGCACTAATATGTAAACTATTCACCTGCACTTAATATGCACATCGGCACTTGGCACTTAGCACTTCGCACATGGACAACGGTTCGTACAGACATCGTTGTAAAGCAAGCAAGGATTAAAGATAAACAAGATTGAATCCGACTCTTTATTACATGGTGGCAGCGAAATATGGCAGCAGCTACGTCCTTCGCCTCACCTCAAATGAACTGGGACGCTCCGGACGTAATATCTGCGTTTGGACGATTCAAACAGAAATGTCAGCTCATGTTTACAAGCGTGCTCAAAGACGCCGACGACGAAGAGAAAGTGAGCTACATTCTACTCTGGTCAGGAGAAAAAGGGCTGGATATGTACAACAGCTGGACTTTTGCGAAACAAGAAAACAAGAAAAAACCCGAAATCATCTTCGCGAAGTTCGAGAATCAATTGGAACCGAAAACAAGCCATCGAATTCACAGATACAAACTACAAGAAATGCGACAACAATCGAGCGAGCCCGTCGATGATTTCATCTCAAGAATCAAAAACCTAGCAGCAAGATGTCAATTTCGAGATACCATCGAAGTCGAAGACAGAGTGCTAGACCAGCTCATCTATGGATCAAGAAACCCCAACGTTCAAAAAGCTCTCATAAGCCGAGACAAAACGCTAACCCTCGCAGCCGCAATCGATATAGCACGCAGCCACGAGGCCACAAGCAAACACATGAAAACGCTGGTTGAACACACTAAAACGTCTGAAGAAGACAAGAGCATCTACGCGATTCAGAGAGAACAACAAAGGGAATTCTGTAACAACTGTGGCAAACAACACCCGAAACATCCGCGAAATAAATGTCCAGCTTACGGCACAACATGCTTAAAATGTGGAAAAGCTAATCATTGGAAATCTGTTTGCAGATCCAGCAAACGAAAACAAGACACTCAAGAAACCAAGCCGACCTTCAAGAAATCCATCCACGCTATCGAAGATGATTCCCATGACAATGATGATGAAATTCTTACAATCAGTACCATTGAAATAAATGCCATGGAAGGTGTTTCCGACGACACGCGCGATGAAGCCTTCGCAACACTTGAGATATGTCAGCCTGAAAGAAAGCGAAAAATTAACCTCCAATGCAAGGTAGACACAGGAGCACAAAGCAACGTATTACCCGTCAGATTGCTTCGCATAATTGCTCCAGAGAAGTTTGACGCCAAGGGTAACCCTAAACCCGAAGCCCTGGAAAAGAACGAAACCATCCTTTCAGCATACGGGGGCTCCATAATCAAGCAGCTTGGCACCATTGATATACCCTGTAACTACAAAGACAAGAAGGTCAATTGCAGGTTTTACGTTACGGACACCACTGGGCCAGCTATTCTCGGCTTAAGAGCCTGTACAGCACTGAAACTAGTCTCGCTACACTGCGTTCTCAAAACAAGCCAATCGACCCAAACTGGATCAACCACCAGCCCCAATGGCCCAGATCAACAATCGAAGTACATTAAAAGCCAAGTACCACTAACAGAACGCCCTCCAATAAGAAACAAGCAGGAACTGATGGAAATGTACCCTGAATGTTTCAATGGCACCGTCGGATGTTTTGAAGATTACGTGTACCATATCACACTCGACCCCGAAGTACCACCAGTGGTCCACGCCCCCCGGAAAGTGCCAATTGAACTAAAGGAGAAATTAAAAGCTGAACTGGAAGAAATGGAGTGCAAAGGTATAATCGCGAAAGTCACACAGCCAACAGACTGGGTGAACTCATTAGTTATCAGAGAGAAAGAAAATGGGCGACTTCGATTATGCCTCGATCCCAAAGACCTGAACAAAGCCATTAAAAGAGAACACCATCCGATCCCCACCTTGGAGGAAATCACACCTAACTTAACGGGAGCGAATTTGTTCAGCAAGCTTGATGCTCGCAATGGTTACTGGAATGTTAAACTGGATGACGAATCCTCGTACTTAACAACCTTTAATACACCATTGGGCCGATTCCGGTTCCTTAGAATGCCATTTGGCCTACGCATGAGTCAAGACATCTTCCAATTCAAGATTGATGAAACATACCGTGAGTGTCAAGGTGCCATCGGCATAGCAGACGACATCACCGTATACGGAAAGAATGACAAAGAGCATGACCTGCACCTACATGAAACCATGGAACGCACCAGGAAAGCCGGCATCAAGCTCAATGACGAAAAGTGCGTTATCAAGACAAAAGAATGCAACTTCTTTGGCATGCTTTACACACCAGATGGGGTTAAGCCCAGCCCAGACAAAATCAAAGCCATCGAACAGCTGGAACCACCCAAAGACAAAAAAGAGCTACACACCTTCTTGGGGATGGCAACCTATATGAGCTCGTTTATCCCAAAGTTAGCTGATCACACTGCGCCTTTAAGAGACCTCCTTAAGGAGAACGTTGACTTTGTATGGAATCCATCACACTCGAGAGCCTTTGAAAAAGTGAAGTCATTGATATGTTCTGCAACCACCTTGGCGTACTATGACAGAAAGGAACCAGTTGTTCTCCACGTTGATGCATCAATTAAGGGCCTTGGTGCAGCCTTATTCCAGAACAACAGACCGATAGCATTTGCATCAAAAGCACTGACACCCGCCGAGACCCGCTATGCCAACATCGAACGAGAACTGTTAGCAGTAGTCTACGGATGTGAAAAATTCCACTCCTACCTCTATGGAAGATCATTTGTGGTGAAAAGTGACCATCGCCCCCTAGAGCAAATCCACAAGAAGAATCTCATGCAAGCACCTCCACGCCTTCAAAGAATGCTGTTGCGTCTACAGCCTTACGACTGCGTCATCAAATACACCCCTGGAAGAGAAATGGTCACAGCCGACGCCCTATCACGTCTCTCACCAATGGATAAATTTGAAGTACCAGAAATGAATGTAAAAGTTCATCACCTAATCAGAATCACCCCAGCTAAAATGCAAGAGTTCAAAGAGGAGACTGCAAAAGATGAAACCCTGCAGCTGTTATCCCGCCAAGTGACACAAGGCTGGCCAGACAGTGTGAAGAAAGTTGATCCCACAATAAATCCATACTGGGCGTTGCGAGATGACATCTCGGTAGAAGATGGATTAGTGCTTCTTGGAAGCCGAGTGATAGTTCCAGAATCCCTGAGAGGCAACATTCTTCAGCAAATCCATGGAGGACATCTCGGGATAGAAAAATGCAAGCTGCGAGCCAAATCGTGTGTTTATTGGCCAAACATTTACAATGAAATCGAAAACCTGGTCACCTCATGCAGTGTATGCCAGAAGTACCACAACTCCCAGCAGAAAGAACCTATGATATCGTCAGAGATCCCCTCAAGACCATGGCAAATTGTGAGCGCAGATCTGTTCTACGTTCAACAGTCGTGGTTTCTTCTAGTCGTCGACTACTATTCCAAATTCCCGTTCGTCAGGAAGCTCCACAACCTCACAGCTAGAGCCGTTGCTAAGGAGATGAAAACGCTGTTCGCAGAGAATGGAATTCCAAGAACATTACAATGCGATAATGGTACCCAATTTACTTCCGCAGAGTTCAAACAACTGGCAGACCAATACGGCTTTGAGATTGTGACATCTTCCCCCCACTATCCACGTGGCCATGGATTTGTCGAACGGCAAGTCCAAACAGTTAAGAAGACCATTCTCAAATGCAAAGAAGCCAATGAAGACATAGATCTGGCCCTGCTAGCACTACGAACAACACCACTAAGCTCAACTGTAGCGTCGCCAGCTGAACTCTTGAACAGTCGAATGTTCAAATCTACACTCCCAGGAAAGATTTACCCGGCAAAAGACCAAGAAGAATTCAGGGAGTGGCTTAAGGCGAAACAGGACACCCAAAGCCGCTATTACAACAGGCACACCAAAGAACTTCCTGAACTACACAAGGGTCAAGCCATTTATCTACAAGACCCCGTGAGGAAAACATGGAACCCAGCCCGAGTTATAGATCAAGGAGAAATACCTCGTTCATATATTGTCGAAACGGAAACCGGAGCGCAACTCCAAAGAAACAGGATTCACCTCAGACCAAACAACGGGTCCATCAACCCAACAAACAACTCGTCAAACAGGACCCCACAAGGGAACACAACCACACCCAGAGTCCAAACGCCTCCCAACATTGATGTACAAAGCCCTGCCTCAGTAGAATCGGAACAGGGTCCAAGGAAATCTCGCTCAGGCCGTGAAATCCGACCACCGGAAAGACTTAACTTGTGACTGCTATCTAATTAGACACTTGTGAGATATACGAATGGAAAACAGCCAATTGTGCCTCATTGATCGTTGTTTATACATGTCTATAGATAAGATGTTCAAGACCTGAATTGAGATCAGAATGACTATTTATTTATTTATTTATTTTTTTTAATATAAACATTGCTTAACAGAAGGGGATGTTACATATCGCAATAGACCCCAAAGGACTGGCACTAATATGTAAACTATTCACCTGCACTTAATATGCACATCGGCACTTGGCACTTAGCACTTCGCACATGGACAACGGTTCGTACAGACATCGTTGTAAAGCAAGCAAGGATTAAAGATAAACAAGATTGAATCCGACTCTTTATTACAAAAACAATCTTATGATTGCTTGTGTAAACAGTTAGTTAAACCTTCAAAAAGTGCCCCAACTACCCCCTCCCCCCCCCCCCCCCCTCCGTTTCCTATTTCCCTTCACGACTTGTTGGTGCCCCTACCCCTAACCTGTGATCAGCCGGCGTTCTTATTTTTGCGGAGTGAGGAATAACACCTGATACTCTGGCCGCGAAAAATAAGAAAGCCTGACCGCAGGTTACCCCACCCCCACCCCTACTCCTCCCAGTTCTATCGGGCAAACATTATCTAGCCTGGGTGGAGCCGTCTCCTATTTAGGAAATTGGAGACGGCTGCACGCAGGCTAACATTATGTTGCAGTAGTCTTTGACTCATCATCGTTTATTACCTTGAGCCCACGATGATAAACAGGTTGTCAGCGACTTATCAAATGACTCGAAGCATGATGGCGGTTGAAGTGGCGCCTCTTCGCTCGCTACAAGACTTTGTTACTGATGCTCAGTTCACTGCGCCGACTTTACATGATAGGGATAGAATGGAGAACAGGATGATTAACAACCTCATTTATTATCAGACTAATTACTTTCTTAGTGCAATCGTTATTTTCATTGTTGTTGGGTAAGTGTTTTTATAAGTCAATCTTCATGAGGTTTCCTGATTTTTGAGTCGGTGTGTACGTGTCAATGTGATCTCTACGTATTAAAGTAGGTTATTATCTATTATCAGAAACCCATATGGGTTTCTGCTATTATATAATAACAAAATAAATGTACGCCCTCTGATTGATCAATCAGCTATGGTTTATTGTGCCGGTAAACCCATGGAAAAATTATTAATTTACAAACTTTTCTCGTGTTCTCCCAAACATCAAGCGTGGGTTATTACCCCTATAAAACCCATAGAGAGTGTGGTCTATTGCTTTATCAATAAAGGGCAAAATTACTGAGCGCTAATTGGTTGAGAGAGAGGGCATTTTTTCTTAATCGAGGGCATTTTTAGTAATCAAGAGAGGGCATGATTACCTGTTAATGATTGGCTAATCCGTTAATTGCCGTAGCGCTAAACAGGCTTCCCAGATAAAAATAGACTGCGCGCATGATTTTCCTTCGTATAAATTTTGCCCTTTATTGATAAACAAGTAATCCCATGAGACCTCGTACTATTAAGGATTAATTGCACTTGAGTTTTCAAAATTTTCCAAATTGCCCTCGTCGCTTCGCGACTCGGGCAATTTTGGAAAATTTTGAAAACTCTCGTACAATTAATCCTTAATAGTACTTGGCCTCATGTGATTACCTATACTAATAAAATTATATAATAACAAAATCAATGCGTGCGCTCTTATTGGTCAATCAGCTATGGTTTATTGTGCCGGTAAACCCATGGAAAAATCGCGCGTCTTCTGAACTATTATATAAGAGCAATAGACTACACTTTCTATGGGTTTATAGGGTAATAACCCACTTGGGATGTTTGGGAGAAGACTCGAAAAATTTGTAAATCATCCCAAACATCCCGCGTCGGTTATTACCCCTATAAACCCATAGAAAGTGTGGTCTATTGCTTAATTGATTATTATATGGCCATGTCTCACATGGACTGGAAACTAGCAAATTCACTTCGATATTGACCGCGGTCAATTTTCCCATCTTGACTGGCATCTAGACCGGTTGCATTTTAGGGTCAAAGTTACAAACAAAACAGGAACACATTGTCCCATTTTTGTCTAAAATACTAAATGGAAAATTGAAAAAGCTTAGCAAGAATAAAAAGTAAAGATATGACCAAACTTTGGCAAATTTAAGTTGTGTCAGCTCATCGCCATTCGCAAACAAAACGTCAGCAAGAACTAAGCAGTGTTGTTAACTACGTTAAACAAATTGAAGTTTCCGTTTGGCCATATAATAAGCATCTTAAGAACCGAGCTTAGTCGGTCTGTATGGGAGAATCTTGACCTCGGTCGTGAGTACAGACCTCACTGTGTTCGGTCTGTACTCACGACCTCGGTCGAGATTCCCCCATACAGACCTCCAGCTCGGTTAATAAGAGCTAAACAACGATTTTTCCTGGGGCAGGGCATTTGTACAGAAAATCTCAGCTCAACCTCTGGAGTACCCTGGGAACGAGGTTGATCTCAGCTCAGTTCAAATGCGCAGCTTGTGCCTGGCCTCTCCCCCCTCTGGCTTAACATTGATAGGTGCATAAGTAAGGGGAGCACTATTTTTTAAATTTGTAACTGTAATTTGACTCATTTCAGCCTTCACTTCAGTATGTGACTTAACATAATTAACTGCTAAATTTGATTTGATAGTCATGCTTATAAAATGAAAAAAAAAACAAGCTATTAGAAAATAAGCTTCTTTGAAAGGCCTTTAAAAATGAAGAAGAATGGCATTTTCTCATTTTTTTTTTGTGCTATCTCCTCTCGTTCCAGAGATGTTAATAAAAATTTTCTGTATTGTGCAAGTTAGGTTTCTTTTTCATTTCATAGGCACTTACTACAGTTTTGAGAGCTAAAAGAGCTCAACTTTACAGCTCGACACACCTAAGTGTGGCCACCCAACAAACTTTTTTGACAAGTTATAATTAGCCAATTAGAGAGCACGAATTTGTTTGAGCTGTCCTGCCTCCGCCTTGTCATGAAACCTGTCGCGCTTTCAACAAGGAGGCGGGACAAATCAAACAATTAAAAAAATAGATTTTGTTAAAATTTTGGCTGTGGGCATGATTCATCCACATAAATAGTCAAAGTTTCATCATCGGTTGTACTGTGGGTTTTTGAGAAATGTTAGGTTAAAAACAAGTTTTTACAACCTTGGACAGTCATTGAGTTTTGCATGCCCTTCTAGTTTAGCGCATTCTCATGTTGTGTCATGCGTCGTACCAAGGTTTAAGAAGTTTCCCCATCCATTTTACACTTTGGAATCAAGTCTATATAAAGATATAGAAAGTTTCCATACTTAATCTACCGGTATGTGCATTTTTATGACTGGATCAACTTTTCTCTGCAGTATGCTACATCCAAAGGATTTATTCATTGGCACTGTGACACTGGTCTGTATGTTCATCTTGTTTGGCATTGCACAAAGTCAAGAACCAAGGATTAAAAAACTAAAAGAACAGTACCCCTCCATGGTACCTGTTGCTGTTGTTTCCTTGGCAGTTCTCATTATTTATGCACTAGGATCCATACTTGTATTTCTATGGGGAGTCACTGTGCCACTAGCAGGTATTTATCAGTGCAGTTGGGATATTATAGTGATAAGGACCATAAATAACCATCAGTTTATCACTGATTTTTAAGTACCAGAATGGTTGTCTTTTATTAGTGGACTGAACTCCTGACCAAGGGGGGCCAGGGGGCTGCAGCCCCCCCCCCAGTTTTGAAAACTTTTGACATTTTTCAGGCAAAACGCTCAGGATTCGGACAAAAGCAGTAGCAATTTTTGGACGGTTGTATACCGGTTTAATGCTAACGCATTTGAAAATTGTGTAATCTTTTTGGGCATGGAGGTTACAGCCCCCCAAAGTCCGAAGGTGACGGTATGCCTATGGCAGGGTCATTATGTACTCTGCTCTTCTAAAGAGCAAGACACTTTCCTCCAGTGTCTCTCTCTTCCCAGGAGCAAAACGTGAAATAGGTAGTGACAAATTAAATGCTGGGATGGGGGTAACCCTGTGATGTAGGGGTTTCATTAAGGTGTTATGCAGGAGGTCAGTAGGGTTTTTAAGCTGGGCATTTCCAGTTTTTCTCATAAAAGAAAGTAATTAGAGAAGACAAAAACAGCCAGGCAAAGTCGTGGCCAAGTCATTGTTTACAGCCAGTCAATTTTCCTGGTGCCTGGCCCTTATTGAACCCCCTGGGTGATGGACCAGCATTCCGTTCAGGGAGGAGTAGAAATACTCTGAGTTGCTTCATGCTGTGGAAACCAGAGTTACCTACAAAAATAGATTAGACCATGTGCTAAAAGAAATCTTGTGTCACCTGTTTAAACTAATTGTAAATGTTTTGTGATCATATTTTGTATATGTAAATGTTAATGCCCTGTACCTGGAACTTTTGAATGGTCCAGGTTTGAGCCCTGGCCAAGCCCATTGTATTATGTTCTACTCGCCACCCCGGATTATAAATGGGTACCAGCAAATTGTTAGAGCAACCTGACTAACATCCCCTCCAGGAGGAGTACCAATACTCCTAGTTGGTTCATGCTGCAGTGCCATGGTGATTTTGGAGTCTTACTGCAGGTGAATTCTGTGCTAAAGTCATTACTTTTGCACCAACCTCCAGCAGAATTGTGATGAAGATATCAAATGAAAATTTAACAGGGTGAGCAAACCATAATAGTTGGTTTCCTTTTTTTCGGGAGATGGCTTGAGGATTTGAAAAAAATTGGCAATTTTTTTTAATTTTTCAATCCACTTCCATCCTCGCCATCGATAACAACAGATGTCAGTAAACGGTTTTAATGCAGTAATATGGTCTTCTGTAACATAAATAAACCATTGCTTTTGGTTTGCCTTTGAATGAAGACAAGTTTTAGCTTTTTAAAGTTTTACTAAAATGGCGCGACAATGCCCCTTTAAGTCCCAGCAGCTATTACTTTTGCCCGGGATGAAATTACTGTGTATCTTTGATTTGCCTTTTATTTATTTCAGTAATTCTTCTTCATGCAGCAACTCGGAAGCGAAACATTAAAAACAAATTTGCCAATGCTGTGGAACTATTTAAGGAAGATGTCACTCCCATGACTATTATTCTCTCAAAGCTATGCTCCATGGACGAAGCACAAACAGAAAGTGGCTTACATCAGAAATGAAAGTAGCTGATAGCAGCTGTTGAAATAAGTAAACTTTGATATATGCACAGTAACTTTTATTTCATTCAATGACCAAAACGAGGATTGATTACTAAAAGCATTCTTGTGTAACTTTTATACTAATTAACTGAAAATTGTCCAAGATATAGACCCTTTTCATAAATGGCTGCCAATTTAAAATTCTTTTGTATGCATTCAAATTAGCCTCGCTAAACTCGTTTGGGAGTAAAAATTCTTTTGAATTATCAACTCAAAAACGGGGTAAGTCAGGCTTATTTAGAATTTATAATTGGCAGCCATTTATGAAAAGGGTCTATAAAGAATGTATGGAAAAATGAACACATGCACAGTCGTAAACGAAAGCACACACAATGACGAAATTCTGTAGGTTGGCAACCGAAAGCTTATTTTAAACCAAATTTTTAACCAGAGAACGTTTTAAAATTTCTGTTTCTTTACGTCTTTGGTTCCAGCTAAGTGGTTGGATTTTGATTGGAGTGTAACAGTCTAAACAGGAATCGCCTTGATTTTTGCGTGAACTTGAAAAAATTTAGTTGTCATTCGTGAAGTATCGCCAAATATTTCTACGTGATTCGATTTTGCAATGGAGTGCAGGGGACCTCCTTTTAAGTGTGATGCACCCCTTGTAAAAACAAACATTTAGATATTAGAATTTAAATTATCGATACTTGTAGCTTTTGTAGAAAACAAGGTTTGTAACAGAGAATTAAAAATGGTATGAAATAATAAAAATTATTAATAGATTAGTGCGGTATCTTGGTATTGTTCCCACAGATCAGAGAATTTAGCAACTGGCCAGTAAAATTTTGTATGCCATGTCAAAGTCCGAATTTTATTTTAGAGGTGCTGCAGGTTTGGATAAGGGAGACAGAGAGAGAGAGAGACAGGCTAGAGTCGAGGCTCTGCATACAAACCCCAAGGAGGATACATTTTGCGTAAAAACAGTGTGACATCCGTTTCCACCAACAAGAAGCGGAAAAGAGCAAGATGATTATCCGTTTCCAGTGAGAGGAAGCGGATCTCGTTCCATCAGCAATGACTGCTTTTCTTTAGAAATCAATAAATTCAGTATGAATCCTATCCACCGCATTCAGAAATCGCTGGGCTGAAATTTCAAATTTCGTAGATTATTTTAGCACGGGCTGAAAAATTTTGCCATGTATTAAATCGCAAACGCCTATTTTGAAATCTCATGCATTAGCCTCGCTGGGTTGATATTTCAGTCCCGGTTTAAATTTGCCATATAATCAGGCCCTAAGGTAGGAAACATCAATAAAGTAGTATTCATAAACAAAAAATCGCAAATGGTTACGACTGATGTAGATTACATCGGATAACGAACGACAAACTTGAAAACATTGGGCCAATATTTTAAGATGCACGGTCCGTAACGACTGCCCTTTTGTGCTCCCCGATTACGCGCCTGAGTAGCGATGTGTGTGAAAGAGTCGGTATTAAAATTTAAATTTTAGCCGCTCCACTAAACGTCTGGTTTCGGTTATACTTTTAAATTTACAGGGATATGAAGGGGCAGGGAAACGGAAAATAAAATGATACAAATCAGTGCACAAGAACTTCTGTGTTCAGTTGCCTCGATTGCCTCGTTTATTTATTTATAATAAATATGTGAAACAAATTACATATACTTCGGGGAAATGGCATAATCACAGTTCCAGACAGAAAATTCTCAAACTTATTAATTATTCATACGGTTATAAGCCAATCGGAGTGCCCCATTTTGGTCAGGTGCATGTATCTTGATATCCAATGAAAATCTAGATCAAGATTACTCCAGTTTGTTCAAAAACTGATGAAAACACTGATCAAGAAACTTGAATTTTAATTAGTCCTAATACTAAATACAGCATATTTGCCGCTTCAATCATCACTTACAACAACAATACGGCAACATGTTATTTGCTCAAACTCCTCCTCATTCTTGCACTTAATGTGAAGCCCTTCTCGAACGCCATCCTTCATCTCGGCATCTAAGCAACGTAGGAACAGGACAAACCTTCGAAAAAGAGAAAAACAACACACCAAATTCAATTCCCAAAACAGTGCATTTTAAAATTCTGAACAATGCGGTCTAAAAGTTGTCAATTACCTTGTCACTAGCGTCCAGAGGATTCAAAGCTTCGGATCCATTTTTTTCCTCCAAATAACGCTTGAGAGCACAACTAATACCATAAACAGTCTTGGGTGGGTATCTTCCACCGGACTTTTTAGCTACCTCCTTCACGAATTTTGAAAACCAAAGAAGAAGATTTAGGAACGCGAAATCGTTCTGATCCGGACTCGAGCTCCATCACGAGGCGAAATGTTAATCTACCAAAAAACCCGCCCGCATATTAAATATTCATTTCATTTACCTCGAATAAGAAACAAACAATAGCCTATTGCGCACGCCTTCTAATTACCTATTCTTCGGAAATAATTCTACTAACTTTTCACACTAGTTTGAGAAGTCATGTCAAAAACTCGTAAAAGCACTCGGCCTACGGCCTCGTGCTTTCATCTGTTTCTCGGTGTTTGGAACCCCTGATGAAACACTCGAACTCGTTTTTGACATATCACAACAAACACTAATGACTCGGGCGTGATAACAAATAAAAAGAAAGCAGTTTGTTAAAACGAAAGTGGCTCCAATTCAATGCGGAGAGCGCTTCTTTAAAAAAAATTGTGGGATGAGTTTGTACAATTGTTTAAGAATCATTTCCTTCCGCTGAACTCGATCACGTGAACAGGGTGCAGGGTGATAAGGTTTCCTTCAGTACCGAAGAGAAGCAGACGACGCTGATGCTGGTAGCGAAGTGCAAGCTTGACTAAAAGACGATCAGTGTGCATCGAAAGAAAACCTGACAAGAAAATCGAGAAAGGTAAAATCGAAATATTAATGGCTTTACAGATAAAATTGGTGGAGCGCAACATTATTTACTATATAATTTGGTTTTATCAACTGGGTTGATAATGTCAATTGAAGGGAAAGGCCGCAGACTGCCATATATTGCTTAGAACGATTTGGGAGATTGAAGTGTCTCGCGACCGGTTTCGATGCATTTTTGTCGTCTTTCTCTACGTCACGAAGGTGTTCTCGGAATCGGTCGCCAAGTCGGAAAGCCGTAAAACTCTAGAACAAAAATTTATTTTTCAAATCGGCACTCTTAATCCTCACGGTATCAACGAACGCTTTTCATTCAACTAATTTATTCCGTTGTTTTCACGTTACCAGGCACCAGCCAATGGCGAAGCTCCATTTTTCTGCATACAAAAAACACACGACGCACAATTCCTTGATTCGCTCCGACGAAGGGCTAACGCTCGAAACGTCAGCACTTGAATCTCTTTACGGTGGCCAATTGACATTATCAACCCAGTTGATAAAACCAAATTATATTGTTATACTTCCCACCGACGCAGCGCCACAGTTTCTTTAGAAACTTACCCCCATCTATTATTTACTATTAATTCATTTATTCACGGTTCCCAATTGCTACAACTCAGGCGATGATCAGTTTCTCGATTAACATTCTACATCTGCAGTTCACATCTATACATAAGTATCCAATTAATATACTTCAACCATTACATATTATCAAAATTAATACCGTGGCGTATTTTACAAAAAAATGGGAAGTATTTTTATTCGGACCTCGTTCCTTGGGAACGTTTTAAATTTTGTCATCATTTGCTAAAGATTTGTAGAGAAAGTTGAGAAAGCTTCACTGTTTACCGGAAGGTCCTCGAGCCCTCCAGATTTGTGATTTATCATTTTTATGATTTACTGATAGAGTGGAGCTGTAAATTACCGAAAGCAGTCTCTCTCTTGCTCCAAAGGTGGTGGGCGGGGTCGAGCGCGGAAAGGGCGCGTTACACAAGCGACGAAGCCGTGGAGCTCGGTTAAATTCTCGTAATAATACCTTCACTACTTCTAAACTTATACTTTGTTCAGCGTTTGATTATTTTTTTTGGTCGACAGATCTCTCTAGATTGAAGACAATGCTGACCGTTCAATTCGCCCTGGTTGCAGTTCTTCTCTCACCGTGTTTCTGCTATGCTTATCAAGAACCAAGACCGGTTTTCACTAAGATGAAACCACCTTTCTTTGGCAACACGAATGTAAGTTAACCATCAAGATCGACTTTTATAAGAAGCTAGTATATTCTGATATTTCAGGATAAGCCCATATACCAAACAGAGAGATTGAGAAAATTCACTCAACTGCTTTTCATTGGTAATTTATAGAAACCGCCACCTTCAAATATGTGTGGAAGAGGACCTTGCTGTGCTCCAGGAATTCCTGGTGTCCCTGGATATCCCGGTCCCACGGGACCAGCTGGTTCTGCGGGTCTACCAGGTAAAGCTGGTCCCGCGGGCCCAGTTGGCCCGCCAGGAAAGGATGGAAGTCCAGGAAATCCAGGGGCCCAAGGCCCTGCCGGCCATGAGGGTCCTGCCGGCCCCATGGGCCCTCCAGGGACCTCGACAGGTAACTGGAAGCAGTGCGCTTTTCAGGATCTGAACGACCAGACAGACACTGGTTTAATCAAGGTAACTTTAACAGAGCAATTCCGATATATTAATATTCTACGAACATGTCGCCGAGGCTTAGGGGAATAAAACAAAAGATTTTGCATCGAGGCTTAGGGATGAGTAAATAATTGATTTCGTTTTATTATCCTAAGCATCGGCACCATGTTAGAATTTAATATCAGAATTGGTCTATTCAATCACACACTGTACCAGGAGCCCAGACTGTACTTGTTGATTTAACATTTTCTCAATTTGTAAATAGGAAATGTCCACATAATCCACATAAAATAGACCTGAACGTGAAAAAAGTGCCAGCATTGATAAAGGAGACAACTATAAGTATGAACGGAAATAGAAAAGCAAAAAATTAAAGAGATAATAAATTAAAAAAAAAACAGTCGGGTAAACTAGCCGGGATCTGTACTGAAACAAAAATTACGCAAATTATATGAACCGGTGGGTAATTATGCATATGCGCTTAGGCGAATTAAACTGATAGGGCAGAAAAGTTATAAAAAATCGGATGGACAGTATTTTCTTTATACTGAATGATTTTTCAAAGAGTTGATTCTACAAATCAGTT
>OX393568.1:24829524-24911692 GCA_947652115.1 Blastomussa wellsi | reverse complement strand
TGTCCGTGATAGGATCGCGGGCGTACCTCCCCTTGAAGGGTTTAGAGATTGACTGGTCGCCATTTTTATTTTTGCTTTGCAACTTTCTTAGGAGTGTGTTTTCAAGAAAACGTTAGATGATACTGCTCTGCGCGTTCTATTCAATGGCGATCTACGTATCTACAACTGCAACCATTGCTGTAAGCGGTGGTACTTCACCTTTAATGGCGCCGAGTGCAGCGCTCCTTTTCCCATTGACGGCATAGTATACATGGCTAAAGGTGCATCACCAAACGCTGTGAAGGATCTTCACCGTGTCCGTCAAATTGAAGGAGTGTGCGAGAAGGTCCCCAAGGGGGAGGTGAAAGTGGGATTCTCGGTCGGTGATTGTGCTGGTTTCGGTGATGCTGACGCATTCACCGGATGGAAGTCAGTATCCCGGATCTACGTAGAGGAGGTCCCACCGCCACAGCAGTGACGTCTTCGTGACATTCTCCTTCGCAGCCGTTACTTGGGCCGTCACGTAAAATTTCTCCCCAGAGGAGCTTTGCATGACGACCTAAATTACGGCCGTATAATACATACACTCGATTTTTTTTCTTCAACAAACATTTGTGACGAAGAAATAAAGTGCAGTATGAATCCATAAAATGTGTTGTGTAGATTATTCATCTCTATAATGCGAACTTGAAAAGGAGCTCGCCATTCGTACGGAGAAACAAGCAGCACTTACAATTCTGAAAGCACAACGTGATATTATTGCTGTGGTGCGACGCAACGAGTGAGCTGCAGTTATAATCAGAATGTTGTCGTATGCAAAATCGAGATTTGCTGAAATGCACTGCGTGGCGACCAGAATGCATTGCGCTCTTTTGGTGCTTCGCTTTGCGGTGAAGAAGGGCAAACTGTCATCGGTCTTCTTTCCGGTGATCTTCGAAGTTCAGGACTTCAGTGGCCGTGTTTTTACGAGCAATTTTTCACATCGCAGTCGCTTTTAGCGAAGTTTCCCCCATGTCGAGAACCTCTGGTACCCAGGGTACCTAGCGAGTAGTCGCCTTCGCAGCCGTTACTAGGGCTGCGACGGATACTACTTAGCTAGTGACAACCGGAAATCTCTTGAGTGGGTATACACGTTCAAAGTCAGCGCGGGCAATTTCCGCTTCCCCCGGTCTTAATAAGGTTAATTTTAACCTTTTTTCAATATCTCCAAGAGATATTGAAATATCAATATCAATTCTATAAATTAATAAGTAACCAGTGGAAAAAGTACTAATTGAAAACAAAATGATTTATACTTCAGGGTTGACTAGATCGTATAAATTTGTTTCTGAAGTAGATAGTTGAGGTGAATGCTTCCTTCCGCCATTCTACAGAGATGGAATATAGTTTATATTGTGTATGCCTGACGGCTACAAATGGTAATTATTGTTGAAACTATGATAAAAATCGCCCCGCCGTGGACAACAGATCACCAACAAGAAGTTTGAAAACGGCCCAGCCAAAAGTTTTTTATTTGACGCAATTACAAAAAGCTGACGAGGGACTTGCTACACAACCTACAAAAAAACTGGTTTAAACTGGTACAGTGAAACTTCTGGAAGATTCTAGATAGTTCTTGAATGTATAAAATTAGCAGTCCGAAAAGTCTAAAACTAAATCAGCTTTCGACTGCATACTACAATCACAGCTGTTGAAAACCAACCAATCACAGCGGAAAGTGACTGCATCGTGAGACAAACGATAACACCTTAATCATTATACTTTACACCACAATAAATAACAACAACCTTTTTACGACATTAATGAAAGAAAAGCCCTCTGGCACCCAGGGTAGATTTCCTTCTGCCTATCCCAGCATGCAGGTTTCATTGCGCCCGCAGCCGGATCGCAGACCATTCCTTGAAAGGCTAAGAGAATGACTGCTGTGGTACAAAGAGTGGTTAAGAGAGTTTAAGAGTTGGGTGTGTTCAGAGGTTTTCCCTTCTTACTGTTGTTTTCTTTCACTTAACAATATTCTTAGGAGTGTATCTACTACTGCAACAATTGCTGTAGCGGTGGTACTTCACCTTTAATGACGCCGAGTGCAGCGCTCCTTTGACGGCATAGTCTACATGGCTAAAGGTGCATCACCAAACGCTGTGAAGGATCTTCACCGTGTCCGTCAAATTGAAGGAGTGTGCGAGGTCCCTTCTTACTGTTGTTTTCTTTCACTTAACAATAGGGGAGGTGAAAGTGGGATTCTCGGTCGTTAATTGTGCTGGTTACGGTGATGCTGACACATTCACGGGCTGGAGTTCAGTATCCCGGATCTACGTGGAGGAGGTCCACCACCACAACAGTCACTTGTTCGTGACATTCAGTGGGATTTCAGTCTCCTTATCTGGGTCGTCACACAAAGCTCCATTCTAGAGCATGGGCAAATTAGTACTGCTCTTAGTTATTTTCGCTTTCTTCTTAAAAAATCGTCATGCCCGGAAATAAAAAGAATGGAATTTGCATTGTGCTTTATAATTAATTAACAATCGTGAACGTGCAGTGTTGGGTTTAGATTTCGCGCGTCAACATGCAACAGATGACAAGTTTATTCGAAACGTTAATATTTTTTAGTATTTCGTTTCTGGACTTCTTTTTTTTTCTTCATACAGTTCATTGAGAGAATATCAGTGGAACTTCATTCATATTGCGCTTTGTATGAAAGTCACTTTTCTAAAAACAGCAGATTGAAAACCTTTGATTATTGGTGGAAAAGTCTTTTGAGCGATTTTAACCAATTTGCTTAAGGGATTTGTGTAAAATCTGAGGAATATACAAGGGGGTAGAAGGATTTTTACATAACAACAGCCATAGCAACGGTTATTTATAGTAATAGAATGCCTGAAACATCTACCACATGGTACACCCTGAATTGCCCCCCTCCCCCCGCGTTGCTAGCTTTTTAAAATGGAAATTAAAAGGGCTTGGCTGCTTGACATAGCCAATATTTATAGCAAAAAATCAAATAAGTTTCTTTTGATGAGTACTATCACATGCAACTGAAGTTCCTAAAGTAAAACAAAACTAAAATTTTGGTCTTTTAAAAGTTATCCTACCCCCTTAATCCATTCACCAACGGGCCACAAAAATCTGGCCGTATTGACGGGTTGAAAGTCTAAATATACGAAGAGTTTTTAATGACTATAACCAGCTCGTGGAGGCCTAATTTAAAAACTGCTTAACCGTGGCCGGAAAACGTTGCTTTGACACAGGAATACCTTGAGTAATGAAGGAAACCTCTTATAATAACAGTTCACTAAGGAAGGAAAGCCACAAAGAGGTGATACTAAACCAAAAAGGAACGAGGATGGGAAAGATTGAGACGGATAACCGACAAACCATAACGTAGCTCTTTACAGCTGTAGAGGTTCATCAAATGTCAAACTTGATTGACTGAGCATAAGCCGTAATGATGTGGTCGCAAGGCGAGGATACGCTGAATTGGAAATACCCCTGCCATACGGTCAACCTTCTGGTTTTTTTATTTCTCACATTTGCTGAACAGATCCTACCAGGATCCGGGTTCCTTTGAATTGTCCGTTGGCCCTTGCTTAAAATGTAACTTTGAGCGCATGAGAATACGTTAAGTCTTGCATCCTTTAATTTCTTCAACATCTTTTCAGATTTGGGCAATAGTCAGAAGTGTCAGACGTCTTCCCGCCCTCAGGGGATTAGGTCTGGACGACGTCTGACATTTAAGACTAATTAATTTGGGACACAGCTCTTTTTTTATTTTGAGCAACTGTGGGTATATTTCGTCAGCACAACTACTCTCCACGGATAGGCCTACATTCGAGTAGAGGAACTGGGAGATACAAACTGAACAAGATGGCAAACTGAAAAAAAAATCTTACAAGAAACGCCAGTCATCAGTAAAGTTTTTTAATTTAGATGAGTTAGAAAATAATCCTGGAATAATCATTAATTTTGAACAATTTTTTGGTAAGCTGTAAACTCAGCATGTTGCGTAAACCTTTTCCATTTTAGTGGAGTGATGCATGAAAAAACAACAGATGTGTCATTTTTGCTAACTTCACCATAAAAGTCTTGAAGAAACTTGGCTTGAATGCTTCGCTTCCCGCCTTTCTATTAGAAAACTAGCAGAACCCAAGGAACGAGTAAACGTCACTAACAGCCACATTGTTTATGCAGCTTTGGTTTTTAAAAACTAAACTCTGTTGATACATTTCAAATATTGTCATACGAATATAAACCTCTGTTGACCAAATTCTCCTCCTACCATTTGGCCTCTGCATTTTCTTTTCACAATTACTCAAAACATTAATTAAGAACACCAACGAGGCTGTAGTTTTGAGGAGTTGCGAAATAAAACGGAGGTGATGTTCGCGATTTCCTTCACGGTAAATTTACGTTTTTCTTTTCTGTCGATGGAGTTTCAGTTCATGAGGCTTCTGATCTCCTTGTGCATTTGGCAGAGGAAGTCCACATAGCTGTGAGCCACTGGATTGACGCCTTTGTCTTCAACTAGGAAATGTTTGAACCATCCTTCGAGCTTGTCCCGCTGTCGTACAACGGTTAGCTGAAAAGACAGGAATAATAAAAAATACACATGCATGAGAAAGGTGTTAAATAGATTTAGGAGCTACTCAAATAAAAATTCCGAATTCTTAAAAGATGCTTAATATGACCTTCACATTAGCCTCCTACACAGACGTTCTTTCGGTTCGTCACGCAATCTTGATCAGCCGCTTGCGTTGGAGGCTACCTTCACACCAGTTGGACGCCTTTCTACCCAATTCTTCACGCGCAATCTCGCGCCACTTTTTCAACCAATCAGAAGTGAAACCAAAACCAATCGTGACTCTCGCGTGCACGTTTTCCCGCGCTTTGTGTCGACTCCGTGTAATTCATTCGAGTTTTGATTGGTTCATTGGATTGTCTCCATCCTTTGTGATTGGCCAAAGTAATTACTTTGGTTTTGGTTTCAGTCGTTTTACGACACTCATTGGAACTCACTCTAATTATATTGTACCTTAAGATAGTGTTGCCTCTGATCCTGTATCTGTCGTATAATATCATTTAGGCGAGCAGAAAGAGAGTTATCAAGGACAGGAAGAGAAGTCTGAAAATAAACAGAAGAATTAATGAATGCAGTACTTCTACGACCTTTTCAGACCAGGCCCCGGTTGTTCAAAGGGTGGATAACAATATGCACCGGAAAATCACTAACCAGTAGATAAGTGCTGGCAAAACAAACTACGTTATCGCCTAGATGGTGGCGTATCCGGTGGATACACCCTTTGAGCAACCAGGGACAGCTGTTGTTGAGCATCTAACTTATTCAAGATAAACGGCAGATAAACGGCGGATAAACGGCATAAACGGTGGATAAACGGCGTCTAACTTATCCAAGAAAACGGCATAAACGGTGGATAAACGGCATAAACGGGGATAAACGGCATAAACGACGGATAAACGGCATCTAACCTATTCAAGATAAACGGCAGATAAACGGCATAAACGGTGGATAAACGGCATAAACGGTGGATAAACGGCACCTAACTTATCCAAGAAAACGGCATAAACGGTGGATAAACGGCATAAAAGACGGATAAACGGAGTGATCATCAAATTCTCACAACCACAGTATACGAAATGTATCGAGACAAGAAAGGAGAATTTGTATGTTGACATAAGGGTTTTCTGGCACTCCTAGTAGTAGTGTTATTTTGGGGGAACCACCACTAATTATACTGTATTGTATTATCTCTTTTTATTCCTGGCCATTCTTCCCATGTAATCTCAGCTTTTTTTCCTATCTCACCATTTCAATGTCAACTTGTCCAATCGTGTGGACTCCAAACACTTGATGAAGCCAGCCTGGGTCAACTTGAAGACCAATCCACATAAACAGGGACATTCCATTTTCTGTTGGTAAAATAACGGCAAATGAAAATTATTGCTACAGCATACAAAGCTTTGACTGAACAGTTGAATTGTTTTTCACTAAACGTTTACAGGTTAGACATTTTCGCGCGCTTGGCTCAGACTAAATCTTTTCCCGCCCTTGGCACTAGCTACGTATTTTCCCGCGCTTTGCACAGGCTTCATTAGTTTCGCGCGCTTGGCACAGACTAGATATTTTCCCGCCCTTGGCACTAGCTACGTATTTTCCCGCGCTTTGCACAGGCTTCATTATTTTCGCGCGCTTGGCACAGACTAGATATTTTCCCGCCCTTGGCACTAGCTACGTATTTTCCCGCGCTTTGCACAGGCTTCATTAATTTCTCGAGCTTGGCACTGGCGACAAGTCTTTGACTTCGTTCTGTGATTGGTTCCTTATGTTCTTTGCGCTTGTTGTGGTTTTTGCTTGCGCAAATGTGATACCTTTGGTTTTGGTTCCACGTGGCAGATACGTGGAAACGCTCTACGAGCCAGCCAGAGCCTTGAAGAAGCAGGCAAACCAAACTTGGCAATATCTGTTGGTTCAGAGTTGTGGGAATGAAAAAGGATCTTAGTGGAAGAAATGTTTCTCCTACTCACCCAGCAAGTAAACACCGTTTTCTGGCATTCGATCAGCTGAGCATCTGATTACCTTGGGAAGACCTGGTGACTCCAAGTCCAAGTCGTGCTGAGTAACACAAAAATATTCAATAAAAAACGCTTCATATGGAAAAATATATCATTACCAATAGAGAAATTGTTTGACTAGTTTTAACAATTTCGTACGCATGTATCCTGGTTCTTTCATTGCTTAGCCAAATTGAATAAAAACACCCACGTTAGTCCGTGAGGCAGAGAACATATAGCGCGGTTTTCAAATGGGTGTCGAGAGTAATTAGCGAATTGCTTTGGTTTTGAATAACTACTCTCACTGATTGGTTTAAAAATGTTGCGCCACTTTTCCAACCAATCAAAGTAAAACCAAAACCAATCGTGACTCCCGCGCTTTGTATCGGGAACGTGTAACTACTTGTAGTCTTGATTGGATCACTGGATTGTGTCTCCGTCGTTTGTGATTGGCCAAAGTAATTAATTTGGTTTTACACTCGCTTGAAACTCGCCCTGTTGTGTGCGGTTAACATACCAATGAGAAAAGCCTTGGATAGAAGTACGGGACTGATGCAGCCTGATCCATTGACATAACTGATCTCATCAGCCAACTGCGGTCATCAGAACTCATTTCTGAACCTGTGAGATCAATTTCAAACCGAGAGTTAACTCTTCGCACCAACTAATTCATTTTTACGCTTCAAATATTTACCAAAGACTCTACCCACGAAACTTAGTAACCCAGAAGAAGCTTTCATGCATCTTTCCTTGTATCAATTCGGCGACTTCAAATTTCATCAATAGTTGCCTGTGTACCATTACCCGTCCAATAAAGAAAAATCGGAGAGGGTGTCTTCGATTTTTGAACAAAGGCTTCAACCGTTTGAGCATTTAGAATCACCAAAAGGAAAGTGAAGCATTGGATTGCAATGATTTACTAGGTAATCTTACCTCCTAAAAGTATGTCATTCTTTAAAATACAGTTTGTATAAAGAGGCAACAATTTCATACACTCTGGAAGGATCAACTAGAAACAAAAAATAGATGTAAGTAAAGCATTTTGTTTGCACCTGCTCGACAAAGGTTGCAATGAAAAACACAAACTGATACAAAGGGAAACAATAAGAATTGGTAAGAACAACATGTTATCACGAATCCAGACTGCTATCATTGTTGAATTGAAGGAATCTGAATAACCAAACAGACGAAAGGGACATAGGGTGCTTTTTAGACTGACTAACAGGGCAGTACTAGAAAATATTCGACTCGAAGGTCAGGACATGTTTCCCGTCCAGTTCAACTCACCTGTTAATGAATGTTCTTTGCTCTTAGCGATCAAGCTAACCAACATAACGGTAAAATATTCTTCAAAACAGATGGTAAAAATGTTATGTTTTACCTGACCAGCAGATGAAGGTGAAGCACAGTTTCGTCTGTAACAAGCCAAGATCTGTGCACATTGGTTCATTAGGTTTTCTCTGATTGCTTTTGGAGTTGATGTGTATACTTGTCTGATAGCTGGATGAAAAGACGGATCAATAAGTAAATTCTTGTACATAAATTTTAACAAAATGTATAGTTTAATTTTCAAGGAGTAAAGAGAAACTAACCGTGGATCAAACCCTCCAAGTTTATTTTTTCCCTTAGTGACCATTTGGCCACTGACTATTTAACATTGGTCGCCAGTGAAAAATTTTAGTCGCTAAAGTTAGCTCAAGAGATCAATCCTTCTTCTCAATGTTAGTCTGGGAACTTCTGTTACAATTTAGTCGCCAACTCCAAAATTTTGGTTGCCATGGGAACTAAAATGGTCCCAACTTGGAGGGTTGCATGGATCTTGTAACAGAAACAGCTCAAGGTTAAAACGTTCACCGCCCTTTATTTTCTCGTGAATTAAATCAGAAAAAACGAGGGAGGCTTCAGGGGTGCTGTGTAGCTCAAGGATGGAGGATCCACGAATGAAACTAAGTGCGCTTACCTTTAGCCAGGACTGGCTGGCCAGACCAGTATTTTTAAAAGTTCATCAGAAAGGCGAATGCAATTTTCGATTAGGATGATCTGGCTAAACAGATTTGATTAATAACGGAATTCTCTTCATGAATGGGCCAGTCTAACCAATGGTAAGTGCCTTAAGTCGAATTTGTCTCACCTTGCTTTGCCGCAATATTGACAAAAGTGTCCATCTCGCAGCATCGGAACAAGTCAGATAACTGGCTACAAGTGTTGAAGGCAATGTTGTGAACTCTCAAGCGTCGCTGACCACTGATTGACGTATATAGCAATGCACACTGGAAGTATGCTTGCCCTTCCTCGGGGAGCTTGTCGTCATGTTTGATTTCAATAGCAATTGCCTAACAGACAAAAGTACTTAATTGGGAGCCCAACATAATCAGCAGTTAGCAATGCCTCAATCATCAGAAAGAGATAGACAAGACAAGACAAACATATTTACTGATAAAGGTTTTCTAGCCAACGATGTACGATTACTTTTCCATACTACAATACTACATCTGTACATAAGTAGTCACTGTGTGTCACCCTTAGCATTTCTTAAGTTGCCATAACGGTTTGTTGGCCCCTGTTGATTTCTCTCCCACCACCTTGATGGTAAGAGGCATGACGAGAGAAAACAGCACACATACACAAGGACAGTCAACAGAGTGTTTACAACTCTTGATTTTTCAATGCCAAATGTGTCACGCAATAAAAGAGCCATACCTTGTGTGGATCAATGATTGACAGCTCTACATCTGTGGTGTTGCTCATGTAGCAATTGCCCCAGAAATCAACTGGCCGCAGACCTGTTGAAAATGAGACAGCATGTTGCACAAGTTAAAAGGTCAGCAGCACTACATGAACATGTAGGTGAGAGAATCCATGGGTGCTCATCGACAAAACAGCTGGGGAGCATAGAAGGCAGTGACGAGAGCACTCGCCTCTCTCGGTAAGGGCAGAGAATGGGGGCTAATCCATAAATCAACACAGGTCTGAGCATGGATGATGCAGTGGTGAGAACATTCGCCTTCCAAGAATGTGGCCTGGGTTTGATTCCCAGACTCGGCCTCACAAGCGAGTTGAGTTTGTTGTACGGTCTTCCCCTTGCTCCAAAGGTTTTCCAACAGGTTCTCTGGTCTTTCCTCCTTCCATAAAAACCAACACTATGATGGGGAATCCTCAGGTTTGTTAGTAACCTGCGATCAGGCAAATTTTTTTAGAAGTTTTTTTTTTTTTCTAACCGATAAAGAAGAAAAAAAATTACGCCTGATTTCTTTTTGAACCGGTCGCCATCCGCCTCCTAAGTCGGCTGTCGAAAAATGTCTGCAGAATAATTCGCTGGACACGCAACGAATATATTTAAAAAACTTCCTCACGTATTAAAATGAAAATTTATTTGAAAGAAGGTTGAACTGGTGTTCGCGGGGGTTATTTCAGTAACTAAAACGAATTATTTCTATAACATTTATAACGCGGGCGATCAACGTATTTTTGATTTACTGGTAAACACCTTTGAAATTATTTGAAAAACCCGTTGGGCTAAACACCAAAACATCTCCACGCAAAAAAATTACGTGTATTGTAAGCATTTAAAAAGCTATCTGTGCTCGGCCTTTTTGAGAATTATGCCGTAACTTTGTCAGGGTTTCAGCAAAATTGTTACAATCGTTCAAACTGTCTCGGCCGGAAGCCTCATTTAAACAAGACAGCCAATGAGAATACAAGCACGTCATAAGCATTGTTTCTCGACCAATCAGACAAAAAGCCAAAATCTGGCTTTTTTACATCCGATCCGTACAGGAAATGTATCATGCCCTCCTTCCCAGAGATGATAAGTAGGGAGGGAGGGCATGATCGCAGGTTAGTTTGTTAGTAGCAAGACTATTATGTGCCACCCATGTTACACTAAGTCGATTTATTTTACTTATTTATTAAACAGAGAAATGTGTAATCACCTGTGCTACATCTCAGTCTCATGACGGCATCAAACCCAACATTGCGTTGAAGATTTCTCTTGAGGTCTCCACGTAACTGGTCTCCATGAGTAGCCTCCTGTAAAGCAAGAGTCAAACTAATTAAGATCTCAAATTGTTCTCAAATGAAAGCATGGGAAAATAACCATTTAACATCATTCTTTTGACATGCTGCACCGGGTATGCAAGTTAATTTTGATGTTTTCAAGAAATTTCAGTGCCAAGTTTAACAAAATCATGTCCATGATTATGAAAAACTTAACTTTAAATAAGAATAATTATTGATATCTAAAATGAAGTATAAAAGAGTCAAAGAAGCAGAACCTTGAAATAAGAATATCTGTAGATTTGTCCTCCAGTGAGAGTTGCCACTGAGCCAATGGTTGCCACATCGATGTAAGCATTAGGGAAGAGAAACAGGTCCACAGCAACGCCGCTTTCTACACACTCTTTGGCAAGTTTCTCATAAAAAGAATTCTGTGGGGTAAGTATCGTCTAACAAAAGAAATAATACAAATTCTCAGATTTAAATGGCATAAAAAAACGTGCTACAATTTCAAGAATTACAGTTAACATTATGCATCTTTCCTGTTGCTTCTAATCAACTCTCTTGCCCAAGTCTTTACATCTGTTTGTCCATCCATCTTTCCAGTTTCCTGTGTTTGTCTGCCTGTGTCTGTCTGTCTGTCTGTCTGTCCGTCGGTCTGTCTGCCTGCCTGCCTGTCTGTCTGTCTGCCTGTGTCTGTCTGTCTGCCTATGTCTGTCTGTTTGCCTGTGTCTGTCTGTCTGTCTGTGCCTTTCTGCCTGTCTACCTGTCTGTCTGTCTGTCTGTCTGTCTGTGTTATTCAGTTTTATAATGCTAGAGTCATAGTACCTTTTCTTTTTCAGAGCCAAGAAGTTTCCTATCTTCTCTGTTCTTTAATTTTCCAGGTGCTTCTGCAATGGGCAAGGATGAGTGGAAAACAAATAGTTTTCCTGAAATACCAGCGGCCTGTGAAACAAAAAAAGCCATCAGACAACTAACTAAATAACCAAAAAATCAGTTTGGAAGAAAAATAACAGGAACAGCTCAAATAAAATTTTACACCAGAAGAAAGTCAATACGAAACCACCTTATTCTTAAACTAAATATTAATCAGAGGACGTTTGAATTCCCACAGTAACAACGAAGTTGTTGATAATTGTTTTTAATTATTATTTACCTTTAAGGCTTCCTTTCCAGCTTGAATAACGGGACCAAGGACTGTTTCTGTCTCCCTTGTTTCTCCAAACATTGTAGGAATTTGTTCCAAAAGGCTGCCAATATCAATTGTGCATTGCAAATAAGTTACAAAATGAAACAGTACTTGCCACAATCTTCACTAGCACTGTATATCAATGTCACCGCTCAGCCAACAAAATTGAGTAATGCCATCTATACTGTACATTCTACCAAGAAGATGTGCACTATTAATATAGATGAATGCCAAAACTTTCTTCACTTCTATGATTAAAGTACTGTTACCTTTTCATAAATGTCAATGGTTATGAAAATTATCAATATTGCAGCTGCAATGATAAGAATGATTAACACACCTTTCAACCACACTTCTTGCCTCCTGAGGACTTACTAAAAAGCCGTCGACAAGAGGAACAAAGACATCTTCAATATCGGACACTACCATCATCTGCGGCTGGGCCAGGTTACCCTATCACAAGCAAGCAAATTATTGACAATATAATATGACATGAATAACACTGTTCAAATAATTATGACAAGTTTGACGGCTTTGACTGCACAAATTTGTACATTAGACAGAGTTCTACAGAAAGATAATACTATTCTAGTACAAGAATGAATGATAACAGCAAATGGCCATCTAAATAACTTTTCAACACAAAAGATTGACAGTTGCATCACACCAAGTTACATCAGGCATTGACAAAACACAACTTTTCACAAAACATGTACTATATATCCACCTTGACATTGTAGAAATGTAAATGATTGCTATATGTTACAAATCCAACTCTGATTGAAGAATTCTGTTGGCCATGTTCCCTACAATGCAAGGAAATCAATCATTATGAGTGAATTGAATTCCCTGCCATGGTTTGATTTTTATAGTTTTCTGATTGGAAACAATCCTTTAAATACATGCACAAGTTAGGAACAACGCAAGGTAAAACAAAGCCACCGACTCCTCTCCCTCTCACTTACAAGTCCCGTGTTTTACAATTGGGTTGATCAACTTTGGAAATAGAAGGGTTCTTACTTGGGCAGCACATCCAAGAGTTCCTTAAGCTCCTTCATAAGCATTCTCACCATTCCACATTGCATACTCTGATACGACACATCAATCATAAATATGTAGGCAGGAGGACCAGGCAGCTTTTGATCCTGTTAATAATATCCAAACAAGTGACATGTTAAGAAAAGAAAAAAAAAATAGCTGCTACCAAATCCAGATCCAACTAAATAATGTTTCCTAAAAATACAAAAATATGTTTCCAAAACGTCTACCAAACCATCTATTTATTTTTTTCCATTTTAACCCAACTTAAAATCATAAATCCAAAACACAACATTATTTTTGTAGACTTCACTGAATATCTGAAAACCTGGAGAATATACATGTAAGCCACTGATCCATTGACCATGGTAATTACCTTGCAGTAGTCTTTAGTAGCTAAGAACTCATATGATCCAAGATGAAGTTCTGGCCTGTCATAGACATCAAGCCTCATGCCTTGGTGGTCTAGATGACAGAAATACTCTGCAGGAACTGCAAGAAAATAAAAACAAATTGGTTGTACTGATATCCCCAAGGGCCATTTAAATAATTGGCTTTGATTACCAAACAATGAAACAGTTTCAGCTTTACTGGTTCTGTTTTTTTTTAAATATTGATTCTCCTTTTTATTCATTTTCTTCCATATTTTGCTAACGTGACAACTCTATAGTACTGTAGTTTTGAGTCTATTTTCTGCAATTTATTTGCTGCTTTATTTAACTTAGCCTGCAGTGCAGGCGTTATTATGGAGCGGAACGCTAGACACTTGGTAACAAATCGTGTTTTCTCCGGTGCCGCCATCTTGGACGCTTGGCTGCTAGAGGATTGGTGCAGAGGCGAGGTGGGGGTGGGGGGAGAAGGGTCCATTTTTTGTTCTTAACACCTACTCCCTCGTAAAATATTTCCTCGCCCCAATCTTCCACAGCTCCAAATCCAAGATGGCGGCCTAATACGCAAATGTGAACTCGCGCGTAATACGCCTGCACTGCAGGCTATATTTAACTTCACTCATTCACTTTCCTATTTCATTCATATTCTGCAAAAAATAAAGTGTAGTGTCATTGCTTTGTTTTACCTTGCTGCTCTAAGCTTTATTTTCTCAGGTAGATATTAATGTGTACATGTTCATGTTGTGTTTTCAATTTGTGATTTTGGTCTGTGTTCCTCCTGACCCTTGTATTGTAATTTATTTCTTATAATTTAGCTTCCTAGTTTATTTTAACTACCTAGTTATTTTAGAAAGCCAATATCCTTACTTAGTATGTATTTAATTTTCTAATGTGTAAGTTTAATTTTTCCTTGTTTGGATAAAAATATACTGTTGTTGTTGTAAGTTGCGTGATATGAAAAATAGCTAAACAGTAACAGTAACACTACACATACCTTCTGAAGAATAAGCACAAATGTTACACATAAATCTCCTGCCACCATCAAGAAACTGTACAAAGGGATTCATGTAAGCCTTGCAACGGTTACATCTTACAGGGCCAATGGGACTGTAATCCATGATACGAAGGGGAGGCTGCAGAGAGATCAACAGGTACACACATATTACAGTCTTTCCTGTAAAACCGTGAACACCAGAAAAAATTTCTGGGATGTTTATTGTGTAGTGACCAATCGCAGCAAAGTTCAGGACATGCGAACAAACCTCAAAACCACAAACTAATGACCGTTGCTGTTTGCGGTTTAGTTTTCTCACACCTTTTTCTTTGCAGCACAATAGCATTCCATAAACATTTCTGGTGTTCATGGTTTTACGAGAAAGACTGTAAATCAACTTGCCACACTGGACTCCAATCACTAATTCACCTTTCAAAAAAATCATTTCTAATTACTGAATGCTATTCATTACCGGTACTTTGAATAAAGGAGTTCACACAAAATTTGTTGCAGTAGCAAAGGGGATCAGAAAAGATCGTTTTCTCACTACTCGCTTAGTGACTCTGCAGCAGCAACTCTCAGTTGATCGAGATGAGAGAAGAGAACTGGGGTAAGGTTCATTTTTGTGCATGAACTAAAACCCAGGAACACAGAAAACTCTGGACACACTAAACAATAGGCTGCAATAGGTCAGGGTTTGGGCAACAGCAGCTTTTTTACAGCTGCTAGTAACCACAGCAACCTCAACTACAATTGCTATAAATGCTAACCTCTGAAGGGTGTGGTTCAGCAAATGGAGTGATTACTGTTGCTAAAGGTATGCTGGAGGCTTGAAGTAAGTCTTTATTACACGGTATATTGTACATCGTACACCTCATGAAACGAGGGCTGCAATTACCTAGTAAATAATAAATAAAATAACAGAAAAAACTATTTGAGAAAGATAAACAACACTATGGTCAAGACGATAAACACAAATTTAATGATTAAAGATCCTAAATTAACAATACACAGCCAACCTTCTAGATACAGCTGGAAGTGCTGCTTAACCTTACATATTAAGTGGACAGTTGATCTCAGTACCATACAAGAAAGTAAACATTTGTCTGTTTCACTGTCACAATACACTGGCACAGTAGTGAGAAGGCAAGTGGTTTATTAGGATTCTGGTGTTGTGATCTGGAGGTCCCGGGTGCATGTGGTTTTACCTCTTTGCCTGAATCAACAGGCACTGAGATACCAGCTTCGCAAATCTATTTACATATAGAATAATACATGGGTGTGCGGAGATATGAAATTTATCTGCGAGTGTTCAACTTACGAGAAGAGAAATTTCATATCTCAAAGCAACCGTGTATTATTTTGTTTATTTTATAAACATGTTGTGACTAAGTTTTTGACAATTTTCCGAAGATTTCCGAACATTACTTAAGGTTTCTGTAGATTTTCGAGGTTTGCTGAAGACTTCCAAGGTAGAACTGAAGATGTTTCAACCAACTGTACACCAATAAATTGAAGTACAGTAGGGTCAAACGTTAACACACGCGAAGTCATTGATATCATCGCACGTAAAAAAATTATAATAATGTTAGATGTGTAATCAGTTACTGTTTTCTCATGGGGGGGAACCTTATAAAGCAATGTAGTTCATATAATAAATGTAATTAACACTGATCATACACCATTCAAAGTAAACAATGACTTCCACCTACCATCATCTTGTACAACAAAGTTGCTTGTTATCAGAGGAGGAGTCCTTCCTCTTGTGCTTGTAAGATACGGAGAGTCTTTAAATGCTTCATTGTCATCTTTCATCACTTGGATCTGTTCAAATCGTGAGTTGAGTTGTTTTCTGACACATTGAAATTACAGCTCTGGATTCATGAGGAATAATGGAGGCTTAATGACTTACCGGACTAGGCATCTGATCAGGGTCTATTCTTCTTTGTTGTTGCATTGGAGAGTTCATAGGTGACTGGGGTCCCATGCCATGCTGACCGGGTCCAGTTGGCGGCATCCCTCCCATTGGTCCAGCACCAGGATACATTGACTGACCCTGCCGCAAGAAATACAAGACTTTAGTTGGTTAGCCATTGTTTCACTTAAGGGTGTATTGGTTTAAAGATAGTTAATCATCATTCAAACCACTGTTTTAAGCACAGTTGAATTGTTCCACGGTCTTAATCTGTTTGAAACATGCTATTTACAGCACTGCCCAAACTCACTGTATGTGAAGGCATTCCCATCGATCCAGCTGATGGCTGATTCTCCACAGGACTTGGAGGTGCATGTCCTGGGTACATGCGCCGACCACCAGGTAAGCCACTATGCAACATCCCAGCACCAGAAGCCCCACTAGGAGGTGTTGCCTGGCCAAGTGTTGGTCCTGACAAGCTTGTCAGACCAGCACCGGCCGGCCCACCAAAAGAAGGACCTGACATACTAACCTGTGAACCCGGATAAGTACTTGGCATTGGCTGCATTTGCGTGGCATTGGGTCTACCCATCGAGGGTTGGGTCATGCCTCCCATGGGAGGAGTACCTGAAGAGGGAGGGGGGAAACCAGGTTGGTTCATTGGGGGCATGCTGGGCATCGTTGGAGGGCCTGGAGGTCGACTTGTGGGCGGCGCCATCTGAGATCCCATAGGTGATGATGAATGAGGGGCTGTTGTTGTTGGACCTCTGTATGGTCCCTGCTATAAAAGAAAACCAAAGATATCAATCAAACATTAACTCAAGAATTTAATTAATACCCAATTCCCTCCATGAGGCAAGCCTGCATGAAATCATGGTAGCTGTATTCAACAATTTAATCAAGTTGAAACTTAGATTACATACAACTACCATGATATCCTTTAAAGGCATGTCTAATTTAAGAGGGAATCAGTGATTTCAACTTAAACCTGACAAACATTTCATCCCTCTTTAGAAACCTGACTTTCCCCACATGTGAAGATTTCAATCAACATCATACTCTGATGGCTGGATAGATGTATCAAGTTTAATTTTATTAATTTCAGATCTCATCAGTATTACATTGTCACCAACCTCAAAATATCAAAGATCTCTCTCAAGTACCATAATTAATAACCTATGAGAAACTATCACATAGCCATAAGGACAGGTTACAACCCCAACTCTCCCACCCCATAATCATAGGAGAATGTGCTCCAGGAAGACATATCTTGTGACTTACTGTGGTGTGTGACTGGGTAGACCAGCTGCCTAGAGGCTGCTGTTGAGATGATGGTGGATGGCTTTGCATACTGTTGATATTCAAGTTACTCATCTGTTGAGTCATCTGTAAACAATAACAACACATTCAATCAGTGATTTGCTCTAATTTAAATCTAATAAAATTAATTATGTCTTTTCAATTTTCTATTTCATGGAAAATCATTTTTTCAAATGATGTTCACCAATGCTGGTGAACTGGTGAACATCATTCGCAATTCTTCAACCAAGCAATGTAATTAATATAGCATGACCGGATCAAAATGCAAGCTTTTTTCAGAAGGAACAACTGAAAATTGGGCTCAACCTCTGTATAAGAACCTGACAGGCATAACTCACCAGTGACGTAAAACAAAAAACGAACAAGACAACAAAGAAGCTAGAAACAATACGGAACAAAAAACAATAGCTCAAAAACAAATGAAAAAGTGACAGGTTCTTACACCAAGGTAAACCCAAAAACTGGACAAAATGATACATAAACCATCTGCACGGCTGTTCTTTAGTACGCTGGACATCTTGTGTGATAGTAAAAGAAATGGAATACCAGAATTTTGGCTTGACAATAATATATAGTCGTCATCTAGATAGTGCCATTCTTATTCAGGTAGTGGAGTTATATATATTTGACCAATGAAAGTATAAACCAACATCATTGGCAATATATTGTCCAGTAACTTTGGACTAAATTGGTTGTAAAAAAAAGTACAACTACCACTGTATCCTTATTCTTGTATTGCATTGGGAAACATTAAACAGGGCACGAAATTAACTTTTTTATCAAGGAGCCATTTGGCTCCTAAATTTTTCAGAGTGGTCGCCAAGGCCAAAAATTTAGGAGCCAAAAATAAGATTGAAGAAAAAACACATTAATTTATACAACAATGTCAAATGGAAGGGTTTTACTAGCTTTTAAGTGTCTACACAACCACTTTATTCACTTAAAAGGGTCTCATTACCCACCAAAGCTAACGACACAGCATTAAAAAGGCAGTTTCCATCATCGGTTGTCCTTGTTGCTGCTATTTCTGGTTCCAAAGGTAGATCTTCTGGCACCAGTGACATTGCCATTTTGTCTGTCGGCAAACCAACGTGGCCACGGAGCGGCAAACTGCGAAGAAACTTCTTCTCATTGTCGTATTTTTTTTCCAAACTCCGTGAGAATTCGAAAACGGCGTCCTTGGTCATGGTTGTACACGCATTCAGTGCTTCAAATAACTCTTCCCGATCCTGATCACTGTCGCTCATTTTAAATTTAAATGAAGCAAAATGAGAGCACGTGGAAAGAGTTTACACGGTCGGAAAACTACGGAATGTTATGAGCCCGCAATATGTGTTGTTAGCAAAAGGGACATTTCACTTCACAATATACAACGTACTATTTGGAAAATCCAAGATGGCGGATGTTGACAAGTTCGGTTCGTAGCATTCGTGACGATTTTGCTTAACAGCAGACATCATTCGTGTCGATTCATTTACTTTAAAGCTTTATTTAGTTGCAAAAACCATCAAGGTAAGATATAAAACACCCAAAGAATTCTGGTGGCCAACTTGGCGACTAACTTTTGAATCTTAGTCGCCAGCACGAAAATTTTAGTCGCATTGGCGCCTGTATTAGGCGCAATTTCGTGCCCTGATTAAATATGAAATACCAAGCCTAAAAGTGTGTTCTATTAAACTTCTATTAAACTAGTTTGATCGTCAGGGTGAGGGTAGTCCTGACAAGGACTGTCGACGAAGACAGCGACTGTAACTAACAACAGTCCTTCTTAGGACTACCCTCACCTTGATGATCAAACTACATGATAAGCTAAATCTGTCAACACTAAAGAACACAAAACCTGATGCTGATGGTGCCCTGGAGTGGGTCCATGCTGTTGCTGGGTAGTTCCTGGTGGAGGTGGGTACTGCTGAGAATGATATGATGGCCCACTTTGTGTTGATGTCTGCTGCGCTTGTGGAGGGGCCCCTGGACGTAAAGGCTGGGGAGACATCCCAGATCTCTGGGTCTGCTGCTGATGCTGAGGAGGTACCCCTGGTCTGGATGGTGGTTGCTGCTGGGGAAAGCCTCCAGGTTTCTGAGACTGCTGGTGTTGAGGTGGTACCCCTGGTCTTGATGGTGGTTGCTGCTGGGAATACCCACTGGGTCGCTGGGAAGGCTGCTGTTGAGAAGGTGCCCCTGGTCTTGAAGGAGGCTGCTGATGAGAAGGCCCTCCAGGTCTTGTAGACTGCTGCTGTGAAGCAGGCAGGGACTGTTGTTTCTGTTGATTGGCTGGGGTTGGGGACGAATTCAGCTGCTGGTGAGGGGAAGGAGAAAGTCGCTGATTTGGCTGTTGTAAGGGAGAACCTTGAAATTGGTTTCCAGTCTAAACAAAATTTAAGTTGTTAAGATATCACCAAAAAGCAATATGATTCCAATAGATATCTGGCAAGCAGAATGATCTGTCAAAATACAAGGAATAAGCAAACCACGACTAAACAATTTATTCTTAAGTTCTTATACCTAATGCTAGCTTAGCATGTTTTACTTTCTGTCACCCTTAATTAACTTGCATACAAATTTTATCTGTCAATTACTGGTACTGTACTGTTACTACTTATTTATATTCTGTATTTTTTGCTTTCTTTTCTTATTCTTCCTACAACCCACTTAAAGCATAATAAGTTTTGTAACTATTCAGCTTGTTTACTATTCTGGGTAGATTTTTTTGCTTATTTAAGTTTTTCTGTATTATATTTCTATATATCTAGCAAAATAAAATGGTTGTTAGTACGTTGGTATTGTTGTTGTCAAATACAACCGCCGACCGGTTAGCTCAGTTGGTAGAGCGCCGGACTACCGTGCGGGAGGTCTCGGGTTCAAGTCTCGAGACCGGACCAACACTCAGGGTCTTAAAATAACTGAGGAGAACGTGCTGCCTTTGTAACTAAAATCTGCAAATGGTTAGATGTTCTAGTCTTCTCGGATAAGGACGATAAACCGTAGGTCCCGTCTCCTGCATCTTTAATGTTACAGGTCAGCAGGGGACGTTAAAGAACCCACACACTTATCGCAAAGAGTAGGGCGTGGAGTTCCCGGTGTTGTGGTCTGCTCTGCTGGTTTGGGTTCGGGTGAGATCATGAATGGACTGATAGCGGCTGCTATGAGCGCCTTTACATGCTGACGTCCGATCTCACCCTGATTAGCTATGTAAATTGGCCCTGAAAAGCCCTAAGTGGGATGGGTCAATCAAGTAAAAAAAAAAAAAAAAAGTACAATATCTCATGGTACAGCACATTTTGGTCTAATAAGAGATTTATTACCCAAGCTGCAATCTGAAATCTATGTGATCCTTTTTTTCAATTGTTTATTTTTCATCAACATAAAACAACAAGTAGAAACCAGTCTGCATTTGCAGGCTATCACAGAAGAGGGATGGGATAAGCAATTTATTCGAATTAAATGTACAGGAATGAAGCATGCCGGCATGCATGGATGAATTGTGACAAATATTTGACTTAAGATACTGTTTCAAAGGTGAACAAACCAAAAGTGATACCATAACACCAGAGCAAAGAACACAAACGCGATCGATATTTTAGACAACAGCAACGTTAAAGGAAATGTTACTATTAAAAGGAAACCATCTGATCATGACACACTCGATTGAAAGTTGTTTATAAATACGTGTACACGCGACACACGCCGCACATAGCTTCATATATTGGAAACGAAATGTCGGATTGTTTTCTCGAGATTTCGTTTCAGTTTAAAATTTCGATCAGTAATATCACAACGCCTGTAGCATTCCAATTACCTTTGGAGGAAGAGGTTGTTTTGGTTGTTGGTAATAACGAGGATCTTGCTGCGAGCTGACACCATTCATCTGTACTTGCTGTGGACCGTTCGCCATTGCATCGATTGCATTTGATGGAAATTGTTGTGAAGGAAAACCGCCAGAATTTGCCATAAAATTATCCCCTCTAGACTTGGCTGGGCCGTCGAACGGCATGTTCCTGTGTTCAGTAGAACATTAAATCAGTGATCGGCTTTCGAAAATAATTTTTAAAGCTTCAAACATTTGTCATACCTTTGCCCGGTCACCGGCGGACGTTGATTCATCATCTCTCACGCGCCGTGCATACAGTTTTACGCGGAAATGAATTTAAAACACGATAGGATAGGCCTCTTAGAGGCAGTAGAAGTATTAAATTTTACAATACAATACAAAGATTTTTCCCCTCGGCCAAAACGTTCCACAAGTTTCACCTCCAAGTATAAGGCATCTTATGCCACGTAGAAAGAGTTGAATCCCATTGCCAAACATCCCGGATGACCAGCCGGCGCATTGTCATATGGGTATTTTTCAAGCGCCAACTGCAAAATTCTTACGTGGCTTTTGTAACGCAAGCGAACAGTGTCATTTGAAAATAATTTATTTTTGTCGCCATAATTTACAATATCTATATGAAAAATTGCGGTTTCTCCTTTCCTCTCATTAAATTGAGATTCGCGTTTTCCATCTTTGGTTTAAAAATAATAGGAAGCTAGCACAAAAACATGGAAAATCGCATTCCCGGAAACAGAACCTTACCCTCGTTTGCATTGCCACCCAATTTCACGGCCATCTATTTCCGGACGCATGAGATGGATGCTTGAAACTCGAATAAAAACAAAAGAAACAAAATGCACGCTAAAGAACTCAGAAATTAGGTAGTGGGGCGAAGCTAGATTGGGCAGTTGCTGCAGGTAACAGAAAAAGAACACAATTTTCATGAAATATAATAACTATAATTTAGCAATAGAGGATATTTTTACATAGCTTCATCTATTAAAACACGAAGGGGTTTGGGACAATTCTAGATAGTTATGCAAACCCTCGACTCCGTTTCCGGTTTGCATAACTGTCGAGAATTCTCCCAAACCCCCCGAGTTTTTAGATGAGGCTATATAAACACGGAAAATGTCCTCCATTGCTTTTATAAAATATTTCTTAAACGTAAGCACGAAACTAAAACGTGACAACCGTGTTATATTCTGCTGACGTACTTGTTTAGACCGGCATGTACTAAAATCAGGAACGCTGTAACACCGGAATAAAGGACCACCCCAAAACCAGGAACACTGGAACACCAAAATTTTATTTTTTATGTATCTGTTTTTTTAAAAAATTATTGGCATTTTATGGTATTTCTGGTGTTCCAATTGTTCCGGGTTGTTCCGGTGTTCCATGTTTTGTGGTGTTCTGGTATTCCGGTCTTCCTGTGCAATGCCAGTCAATACATGTCTAAGAGTCTGACACTGAAACATTTTTTTAACCAGCCAAGCAGGATAAACAGAGCGAAAAGCAGACTTCCAGAGTAACGACACAGCTACAAATGAAACATAGGGTCATTATTCTAGTCTAATTTTTCTTAGGTCATTATTCTCGCGGCCACACCGCTCCCGCGCCGAACGCGAACCTGTTCACAATCTAAAATATAGAACATCTGAACAACGTCTGGGCTTACACACAACACTTTATTTATTTATCTGTAAACTGAACTGTCGATACAACTTTTCACTTCAGAAGTATTTTTATCCACCAAAGTCTCAATACATGAAACTCAAATTACAGTAACTATAAGAACGATGGGGTAAACACTGCACCTGATGGCACAACACAGTCAGCACCCTCGATCTAAAGCAGACTTTCAGGGCCCGGTATTGTGGTTCCCACTTTACACCTTACACTGGAGTCCATCTTGAAAGCAGATAAAGCAAATGACTAAAGCAGATGGGAAATTAACTTGCAAGCAAGCCCTCTTAAGGGGAGGGAGTAAGTTTCTAAAGAAACTGTGGCACTGCGTCGGTGGGAAGTATAACAATATAATTTGGTTTTATCAACTGGGTGGATAATAGGAATTGGCCACCGTAAAGAGATTTGAGAGAAGTTTCCTTCTCTCCTTCGTTTCCCACGGAGGGCCTGCTTGCCAGCTATTGGGAAACAAGTGACATTCTTGGCAATCCAATACAATGTCCCCATAAACTTATGCTTGTTGCCTTGACTGAAGTAGAGCAGTGACCTACATACAACGTATGTACAAGGACATTCACTGTTAAAATTGAGATATAGAATCTCAGTGGACTAAGACATTATTCATCGAACGACAAGAAGCCTAGCTCAAAGAAAAGCATTTCTTTGCACAGAGGAGCTGCCCTATCAAGGGTAATTATTAGCTAATGGCAATTTTAAACCTTTGCAAATAATTAAAATAAAATAAATGATTCCTTTGAGCTTGGTTTGAACATTAACAATAACTTACTAAACCTAGGGCCACTTGAACTGACAGTGGCTTGAACGATTAACATGAGTGGGAATAAAATAAGTTTTAATTAATTTACCAGAGAAATCTTTAAAACGACAAAAGAGATCTTGAGCATAGACAGAAAAAACAGATATTAGATTTTTCTTGTATTTATTTATTTGTTGCTGTTCTTGTTGCTGCTGTTGTTGTTGTTGTTGCTGATACTACTACTACTGCTGTTTTTCAAAGTTGTCTAACAGCTTCTTGACGAACAAATTAACTGAACGTGTCTTTTCTGATTGGCAAATAGAGCTGACATTAAGGCAGTGTAACATTTTTTCACTCTCTTTGCTTCCAGGTTTAGTACAGAAGTGGAATTTATTTGAAGGTTAATGATACTGTCAGTGTTTGATGGTTTGCTTAAAACAGGAGAGTTCCCATGCCTCCCATTTCACTTTGCTCTTTGACAAAGATCTCAAAGTACTGGTAAATAATGGTGACAGCCAAAAGAATTCCTGTTCCAGAGCCAATGGCACCTATAGAGACATGAAAAAGTGTTATCACTCACTGCTGTACAACTTCCAACTCATCAATTAAAGTTTAAGGTTCCAGCTAGTCTGCATGCAGATTTTTTCCTCCTGCTACTGCAGGTAAGGTAAAAAGGTAAAGTCTGCATTCGGGCCTAGTAGCCCATCAGACCGGAGCTTATCCTGGTTTGTGTAGCATGAAGTGACAGAGGGTCACTTCATGGTACTGTCAGAGTAAAGTGTCTTGCCCAAGAACACAACTCAGTGCGTTCCGGAGTCCAGCGCACTAACCATTAGGCCACTACACCTCCCTCCTGCTGCTGCACTGGCAAGAAATTAAGTGTCTGAAAAGACACATATTGATCATAACCAACCCATCCCTTGAGTTAAGACTGAGGGTAAAAATACCTGACTAAATTGATTGTACAAATGAAGCAGTGCAAAGGATCTCCACAAACAAAATCAAAAATGTCAAATCATTGATTAAGTCTTTTTTGTTTGTTTGTTTGATTGATTGAAATATTTTTCTTACCATTGTTTTATCTCATACAAATACTAGAGGATATTAGGGTCCACCTCACTGTCGGGAACCGCCCTTTGTTCCACCAGGAGCGTAATGGTCTGACTATCACAGTCGGGATGACATCAAGGTCCCCCTTTTCAGATGTGCATAAAATTATCATTACTTTGCTTTTCCTTGCACACTCACCCATAAAATCAGCCAAGACTGACAGAGCACCAATGCAAAGCCCACCAAATGCTGCAGCAGTTGGAATGTACCTGAAAGATTTCAAATACATTTTATAAGCTCTTAATCCAAAGTTGAAGGCGTGTGGGTTGTTGGCTTTATAAATTATTGAAGTGATTTATTTAGAACAGCAGTTCAGGAGTGTACCAAAGTTATTTTTTTCAGCAACAAGAATGGTTAGCAAATGTTAGAGAATGCCACAAGAAGTGTTGTTTACGGCTGGCTGAGGCACGAATAAAGCAGAAAATGTTTTTCTCACATGCGACTGGGAGTCTGGGTGCTGTGCAGGGGGCATAGGTCACATGATTTTCCGAAGTGCTCAGTTTTTCTTGTTGCCGTTCGCCTTGCCTGACCCACGAATTAAGGCTTTGCGAGTTTGAATTTTTGGTGTCACTAGGCGCTAGTTGGTTGTTAGCTTGTTTGTATGAGCTTTTTTCCAGGTAGCATTTGTTTCATATAAATTTGTTTGTCAATTGTAACGTTTTGTTACGATCTTAAGTGGTTAATAAAGGTCAGGCTTCGTGGTTCGGCTTGGCATGGCTACCACTTGTGTGTGAGAATGTATGTTCAAAGAACTTGTAAACACGAAATATTTACCTGTTGAGTTCATGCACCATGGATTTGTCTCGGTGACCACGCATCACCATCTGCTGCTCCTTGAGCTGCTTGGCAACCTTGAATTTAAACAAATAAAATTAAAATTTGACACAGCCAAGTCACCTGAATGGAGACTGACCTGCTAGTAATGGACCAGATAAGTGCTATACCATTGACACTCGCAGAAAGTGCCAAATTCCCGTTTTGAGAGTTATTTTTTGTTTAGAAAAAATTTAAGCTCAATAAAATTCACAGTTTTAATGGCAAGTTTATGTCACAGACGCAAAATCAAACTCTCCTCCTGTCTTAAAGGTCCTCTTCTGCTAATGGTTTGTCTAACCAAGTTGTATGTAAAGCTGTGGTTAACTTAAAGTGCAAAGAAGTAGGTATATCCAATTGCTGTTTGGAGAAGATTGTGGCATTGTATGTTGCTTTAAAGGCACAAGTTGCTCACAGTCTTTTTAAAGTGCAACAAAAATATATTTCTTTGGGGAAGTTGGTATCACTGTGTTTAACTTGAAAGGAGTTGCCCATGGTGTTTGCTTATACTGGGATAAAATTTGCTAGAGAAAAATTTGGTAGACACATGCTATTGAATAGGGCTGAAAATGCTGAAACTTGAAGTGGGCTACTATTTCCTAGCGAGTGAATAAAAAAACTTACATCTTTAGCTGATGAGCCAGAAACATCAATCCATGTCTTGGAGAAGAATGCACAGGAGCCCAGCATAAAGATGATGTACATGACGGCATGTATTGGGTCTTCTATAATGTGACCTACTGTCTCCGGGGGCGACATGTAATAACACAGGCCACCAGTGGGGTACGACCTTGCAGGGCCACCACCAGCTTCCTGAAAAGCCAAACCACAATGAGTTAGTAAAGATACAAGCTGTGATAAATATGGTACGTCTGCTAATGGAGCACAGCTTTACCTACAACCAGATGGCCAAACTCACACTTCTGAAGACTGGTTGAAGAAATTAAATATAGAAACTGTAGTTGACTGTTTCTCAAGTTTCACACGCAAAGTGACCATCAGACTGCTAGCTGTGGTTGGAATAAAATTTAATCTTTACTCATGAGAGGTGGGTGGAATGATCCTGCTTTTGATAGGCTGCAAAGAATGTGTTTTTATGCCAGCATTAAAATTAAATTTATTACAGAGAGCATTCGGGTATGATCAGATAATCCTACACTTTCCAAGTCCAAGATATAATTATTAACACAGAAACACAAAGAAAACTTTAGTACGACTTACCTCCCATGTGCCAAGAAGACTGACAAAGAAATTTCCAGCAAACTTTGCCGACATCATTTGGGAGATAACATAAATGTTGGACACAAGAGCACTCTAAAACAAGATGCAAGATATAAAAAGGTTGGGTCAGCTTTGGCACACAATTCCTGCAATGTTTACAATTCTTAGCTCATATGCACTGGTCAATTTAAAGTGTCTATGAGAAATAGATGTGGGAATATTTTAAAATTTGCACCAACCTGCAAAATAATGGGAATGTTTGAAGTGTAAAACAGCTTGATTGGGTAAGAGCTGTACTGGCCTCTATAACGAGCTGACTTGATAGGCAGATCAACACGGAAGCCCTGAAAAATAAAACATTTGGTACTCAGCTGATCAGCAAAATCTAAAGTCCCAAGAAAAAAAAACAAATGCTTATGCAAAATTTTGACAGACAAACAAAGAGTATTGTGTTATTTTCCAAAATGGTGTATGGGGAGCGAGGGTGGCACAGTGCCACTACACCACCCTCACACCCCATTACAGTAGATAAGTTCTCTTACTGACATTTTCAGAATGTTCTGTCAGGCCAACAAGTGATCATGACAATAAAGGAAATTATCAACTGTTACTTTCTCACTTAATTTCTTACAACGTAACCATGCATTAAAGATGATTTACGTTTCGAGTCATAAGACCAAGGATATTGGAAAGATAACAATGTTATGTACCTGGAAGTAAATAACTATACCAAAGACAAAAATGGTGGCAATCAGATTGGTCAGATTTGGTAGGTTCTGTCGATAAAAGGCTTCACGAAGACCACGGACTTTATCTGTTCTGGTGGCCAGCAGATGGAACAAGGCAATGATGGCTCCCTCGAACTCAGTTCCTAGAAGAAAATCACAACAATCTCTTCGTCAGTGTATTCTCAAGCTAATAAATGCTAATAAATGCTGAATTGTCTCTACATTGTTCAAACTATCTTGGTGACAAGAGAACCAAGCAATTTATTTATTATAAAAGATCACAAGACAAAGTACACTTACCCCTGCCAGTGTTAATGGTTGCAGGACTAAATGCTTTCCACACAATAGTCTCACAGATATTTGTAGCAATGAATAGTGAGATTCTGAAAAAAACAGTTAAATTCATCAAGTTTGAGTTATAGTGCAGATAAGCAGGTGAAAAACAATAATTATATACCACCAGTTGCAAATTGACTTTTTTATTGAAAAAGGTAGGAAAATGCTTGAAAAAGTAAACAATGGCTGATTCCCTCTTTGAGACTTGCATGCAGGAAAATCACATTAATTGTATTCAACTTTGCATGCCAAGTCCTGAAGGCGTTGTGCTCATGAATACAACTACCATGATTCCTGGTGCACATTTTCAATTTTGGTATGCCTGTTTACAGACAATAATCCATTTCTGTAAAATTAACTGATTATCAATTATTTCGAGATTAGATCTATTAAAATACCCGTAACTACACAAATTTTAGCCACATACCCAGATCCGAGACCATATCCCTTCTGCAGGAGCTCGTCAAGTAAAAGAACAATCAGGCCGGCACAGAATAGCTGCAATGGAAAACAACAAATTGATCAATATCCAGTCAAGCAGGCAGCAGTGAGAATTAAGGTAGACATAAATTAGAGGATCATGTACCCCTTAGTTATCACAACAATCAGTGAGAATTGTTTTGTTGTTTTTTTAGGACTGGCCAACACAGTTGAAGATATAAACATTGATTTGCAGCATACCTGGATGATAATCAAAAGGCAGATACCAGGACCCAGGTCTGATGGATCACCATACATTCCAGTCATAACGTACACCACAGCTTGGCCAATGGTTATGATCATACCAAATACTAGAAAATGAAAACACTTGATGAATATAACAACTGATAAAGGTCTCTGCGCAAATTAAGTCAACTCCTGAGTAAAAAATTGCCCAGTCATGCAGGGTATAATTCTGACTGGCGATAACTATTTCGAAGAAAATAGCAACACTTACGATTTGCAGATATTACTACAAATGCAGTGTGAATTCTGTATTTAATATTTAAAAGCTACGTACATTTCTGTGATCCATTGAAGAGAGCTCTGTCTTTCGGGCTGTCTCCCACTTCAATAATTTTAGAACCTGCCAGAAGCTGAAGAATTTATTAAAAAACAATTAGATTTGATGTTCACGGAATGGAAACCTTAAAGCACATGAAACATATTCATTAAACCAGTTTGACATTTACTTTTCATTGTCTCATGTTGACTATAATGATCGGAAATAAGAGAAATAAAAATCACTATGATTTAAAACATTTTGAACCAAAGATAACTTTAAAACACAATATCTATACACATAACAATTTCAACAATTCTTGGGATTCTGTTACAGTGGGGACACTCAAACCGCAAACACTTGACATTTATTTTTTTACCATTACCCAATGTTAGCCATTCATATGAACAGAAGAATTAGCTTTCTTAGGTGCTTGCTGAAAACACTAATCCTTTAGTCTATGTCAAGAGCTCTGATTGGATAATCATAACAAAAAAATGTAAAAACAAAATGAAAGAGTGTTCATGGTGTGAGCATCTGCACTTTAATCCCCAGTCCAACTGTTGATGAAATTGCCACGTGCACCAAATTTATCTGGATCATTCTTAAGCTCTAGTCTACCTGCATAATAAGTCCTGATGTTACTATTGGAGAGATACCAAGTTCCATCAGGGTACCTAACACAACAACAGGAAAAGGGTTAAAAACAAGAAAATCAATTACAATTATTTATAAAAGGACTACACGGAAGATCAGTTTCAAGACACACCCAATTTGTTCATTAATAAGAATTTTTTGTACCAGTACAAAGTGCACTGTTGAACTTGCGACCCAAAGCAAGGTATAACATTGAATAATCAACTGAGGTTGAACTGTGGAAACATTGGGGGGGGGGGGGGGGCTAAGATAGGTACCATACATGCTAGGCTGACAAAACTTGTTTGGCATAACCAAACATCGACATATCTTGTCTCTTCCAAATTAATCCTGTATGCACTTGAAAACACCAAATTATTTCATAACCACATAGTGACAATCACCTTGAAATCAAAGATGGATAGATTCTCTGGAAATCAATTTTTTTAATTGACAATTTTCTTCTGTTCAAAGCTCGTAAATTGGAAAACGTGTCTGTTTTGATGCATGACAAAAATTTGTAAAGCCTTGAGGCAAGACAGCAGAGAGTTTGAAATTTGGTAGGGCCTGACAAAATTTGATAAGAAAAATAATCACTTTTCTGTCTGCACTTGTAAACCAAAGCTGAAAAAAGATATTTCTGCACAAACAAAAATGGTCTTGTGCATATGGCACCATAAACTTGAAAATGAATGGATCAACACAAACATTGTTTACTTTGATGTCTCAACTAAACAAAACAACAAACACAGGGAAAAGGTTACAAGAACACTACATATTTTTTGTTAATTTCAAAAATGTGTAAAAATAAGCCTAGTGTGCGTCACAAATATTACTCCTGACACTTTCAATGCGATCTTTTTGTTTATCACCAGGAATCAAGACATCTGGCTGCCCCCAACACTGCAAGTCTGTAATCCATTGACTCTAATTATAAAATTACAGAATGAGTACACGACGCATGCTTAAAAATTGGATGCGACCAGAGGTCTTGATCCCTGGCATAGACCAGAAGGTTTGTGGGCTCTGATCTGGGACAAGAATGTTGCTTACTCGCAAATGTTACACTTTGTACTGGTCCAAATTATTAACAATAAAAATTATTCACTAATATTCTATTTAATCCTAATGGTTAAGGAGTTAATTTGAAATTGACTACATTTAACTGGTCAATCAAAATTTTGGACCAGTACAAAATCACTCTCCATGCAAGTATATAAATATGAAAGGAACTGCAACTTTGTGGCTTCTTAATTTAAACACCATGCTAATAAAAATTCATGATTTATTTGAAACTGTTTTTCTCCATTACAAGCAACAATTTTTCTTTCAAGTAAACGTTCACTCAAGTGCACTGTAAAAGGACAAAACAGGGTGATTTTAATTAAACTTTTAGCATGAGAATCTACTATCTAAATTTTCCTTCCAATTCAACAAAAAAGTCCTCAATATCATAGCATGGCTTAAGGCTTTTATTCGACCGGAATTTACTTTGTACAGGTACAACAGAAACTCATATTGAAGATATGATCATGTAGTTATTTGACCTGATTATAAAAGTTGGACCGGTAAAAAGATACTTGCCTCTGTTGGAAGCTAAAATCACTCTCATCCAGTAAAAGGGATCTGCAGAATCCGAAGACATGATACCAAACAAAGGAATCTAAACAATAAAGAAAGACTACAGTGAAACGACGCACATAAAAACTGATGCCTTAGACCTAGAATATTTAAATTCGCCGCTGTAAAATGCCGGTTGAAACAAAGGGGAACTCAGTTGCAAAGTATACAAATTACCTTCATGCTAAAAATAATTTTACCAACCTGGCAGCATACAAGGAAAATGAACAGCGTTATTGCGGTCCATAGTACCTTCTCTCTGAACTGGATCTGCGAAAAAAGACGAAGATTGTCTAGAAAATTGCGAGAAATAGTATCCACGACTGTATTCCTCTGTTGGCCACACGCGGATTTACACGTACGCTAAAAATATTGAACGTATATTTCTTGCCTCCGATGAGCCCATAAATAAGAAAAAAAAAATGAAATATCGGCAGTTACGAAGAAGATAAGATGTTCCCAAAATCATCTACAAAGACACTTACCTTTCTTTCGGGCTTTGAGACTTCGGGTAAAACGGAAATGAATGGTCGTAGCACTTCGAGAAATTTTACTGTGCACGAGAAAATAAAAGGAATACGTTATTTCTCCCCCAAAAGACGCAGATCCCCGTTATATGGTGGCACAAACGCAATCTGGGAAGTTTAAGATACTTACCACCCATTTTTAATTTTTTTTTTGATAGCCAGAAATTAGAGGCCTTTACGAAACGAAATACAAAATTCAACTGTGGTCAGACAATGGCCACAGCCAAAGAAGAAGAGAACACCACACGTAACGCGCAGCCTCTTCACGTCATTCGGGTCCAGGCCCTCAAGTGGTTCTAAAAAAGTATGTCCGCAATAAGTACAAAATATTGATATATTTGATTTCCAATTTTTTTATTGGGCGGCGTTGGCATGATGTTTCCAGCGCTCGGTGTTTATGTAGCTCTGGCGTAGAACGTTGGGTGTGGGTTTTAAGCGGAAAACTGTTCGGAAATTTTCATGGTGGTGAAGAAGGTACGAGGATGTGAAGTTTTACATGCTGCGAGCAGTCTGTTTTGGCGGCTTTGGGTTAAGGGATTCTTTTTTGATCGCGGTAAGTTGTGAATAAGAGCCATGTTGAATTTTAAAATGTTTCTGACTGACTTTTGGTTACAATTGAAGTTGCGGATGTGCACAGCTTCTCGGAGATGAGTTGTTTGAAATCAGTAGAGCTGAGGGATCAGACATGATCAGAGACTTTGCTTCAGCATAGTAGATGTCATACGGCATTTAAAAATTTGAAGTAAAGGAGGCCACATACTCAAGAACGCAGGGTATAGTAATTCCGGAGAAACAGCTTTCATCGCAGACGTACCAGCTCTGGTAACACGAACCGTTCGTAATTAAATATGCAAAATCTTTCATCAGGATTTTCGGCACAAATTTCGTTCTACGTTTTAAAAACCCTTTCGAAAGATATATTTTTTCAATTTGATCCGCTTATTGTCTTTCAATAAAATACTTTGGTGCTTAATAAATCACAAAATATGACGCTTTGTGTTGAAAATCAGAGATGTGGAAAAACAAAGTATCATGTTACAACATTTCGAAGGTAGAAAATGATACGACGACTGATTTCAAGGTTGCCGCGAAAGACCGGAAATGGAGGAACAACGAAAGTAGAACCTTACCAGAGTTCACGAAACACGGAAGTAGAACCTTAAGCATGTGACACCTTGCCAGTCCCACAATGCGTTTGCACATGGTTTAAAGGATTCGAATCAAACTAACGTGTTGTCCGGAGCGTTACAAGGGCGTTATTCCTTTGTCGCTTTAATGACGTCATACTTATACATCCTAAGCCTCCCCCTATTCACGAAAAATATAATTTGTTTATAAACACCTACACGAGGCTAAGGTGTACAAAGTTTTGAGCGCCATTTCTACAGTGACCATAGGCATAGCAACTTTTTCGGAGAACAAATGCATTGAATTTCTCTCTTCAGAGTGCCCGAATTTCCGAAGATGGTTCTGACAATTTCCGAACTTGCGAGGATGTTTTGACAATCTACGTATAGAGGCTGCCGAATATGTCCAAAGTTCGTTCATTTCTACAGTTATCATAAAAACAAATGAGAACGAAAATAGAAAGAAAGAGAAAATGGAACATCTGGAAGGCAAGGATCAAACAACCACTATACCAAACATAGACCTACATGCTAACCATAACCTTACAGTGGTACATGAACACAAAGCCGAACATAACAGTGAAATACATTACCATGCCTACGGTGATAAATATTGCCCTATAGCCATACATGGTATTACTTTGTTATGCATAGCCATACACTATCGTCTTATAGTCATACATGGATCTACATATTTTACAGAGTCTTACCTACAGTAATACATATTGCCCTATAGCCTTACATGGTCTTACCGATAAAAATATATAACCATACATGGACCTACTCAATGGACCTATCATACATAAGTCGTGGCCTCACCTATAATACATATATTGCCTTATAGTTTTACATGACATTACTTAGAAATACATAACCATAAAAACGGACCTGCCTTTCAATTGACTTTCAGCTAGAGTGAATTTATACATGTCCATTATATATCTACGCAGTATTATCGATTTCGCCCTCTAACCTACCAAGTCCCAACACAATCTTACACAACCATGTCAGTCTTATAGCCAATCATTACCTGCGCAGTACATACAAACCAGCTTGCTGAGCCATTTACTGTGTTTTAAATAAAGTTGATTGATTGATTGAGTCACCTTTAGCCTGCATCCTCATTTTTCACTGATTCCCCACTCCTCTCCCCCCCCCCCCCCCACGTAGGAGGGTTGAGACGTTCACACCGCGCGCGGTCTTCTTCCTGTCTAATGTGAATCATAACTGATGCATTAGCAACAAAAAAATATTCTACAAGCGCTCATGGGATATGAGATTGTTTATAATGGATGATGCTCTCATTTCCAGAAATCACGGCTGCAAGGAATAATTGTTGAAATAAAATGAGGAATATCTGTAAATGTTAATTGTTAATTTTTGTTTTCAAAAATGAAAAGGTTTCAAGACGATATCCCTAATGGCTCAAATTGGAGAATATTGTGAATACATGAAATTTCATATGTTTGAACTGAGGATCTACATATCAACAAGTGAGTGATCATCGCAGCAACCAGTATACGTTGAATGCTTAGCTTAAACAGCTTGAACGTTTTTTTTGCAAACGTTACCGGGAAGGCACGGGTTTGAATCCCGTTGGAGCTATGACTTTTTTTCACCGAACTTAGAGCATCACACCGCTAATGCAGAGTCACGGGATTCACGTTGGAGAGCTATCGCGTTGGAGCTCTGATTCAGTTGCTCGTCGATCTTAGAGCATCGTTACCCTATCTATCGAGGGGACACGGGTTTGAATCCCGTCGGAGCTCTGAAATGTTTTGCCGTTGTACAGAGCATCGAACCGCTAGGGCGGAGACACGGGTTTGAATACCGTTTGAGCTCCGATTTTTCTCGTCGATCTTTATAGAGCATTGTATCCTTACAATAAGTATAAATCGAGGAGACACGGGTTGGAATCCCGTCGGAGCTATGAATTGTTTTGACGTTGTCAGAGCAACGAACCGCTTGACGCGGAGTCACGGGTTTGAATCCCGTTGGAACGACGATAAGTTTTCTCACCGTTCTTAGAGCGGTTTGAATTCCGTTGGAGCTCTTATTTTTCTCGTCGATCTTGGAGTATGGTATACCAATATATCGAGGAGACACGGGTTTGGATCCCGTCGGAGCTCTGAATTGTTTTGCCGCGAAGTCACAGGTTTGAATCCCGTTGGAACGGTGATTTTTCTCGCAGATCGTCGATGGGTTTGAATACCGTTTGAGCTCAGATATTTCTCGTCGATCTTTATAGAGCAGTGTATCCCTATAATAAGTACATATCGAGGAGACACGAGTTTGAATCCCGTTGGAGCTCTGAATTGTTTTGCCCTTGTCCGATTTTCGAACGCTAACGCGGAGTCACGGGTTTGAATCCCGTTGGAACTGTGATTTTTCTCGCAGATCTTAGATGGGTTTGAATACCGTTTGAGCTCCGATTTTTCTCGTCGATCTTTATAGAGCATTGTATCCCTATAATAAGTATATATCGAGGAGACACGGGTTTGAATGCCGTCGGAGCTCGGAATTGTTTTGACGTTGTCAGAGCATCGAACCGCTTGACGCGGAGTCACGAGTTTGAATCCCGTTGGAACTCCGATTTTAGAGTGGCTTAAATTCCGTTGGAGCTCTGATTTTTCTCGTCGATCTTTATAGAGCATTGTATCCCTATATTTCGAGGAGACACGGGTTTGAATCCAGTCGGAGCTCTGAATTGTTTTGCCGTTGTCAGACTGAGCATCGAACCGCTAGCGCGGAGTCACGGGCTTTGAATCCCGTTGGAACTCTGATTTGTCTCGCCGATATTAGATGGGTTTGAATACCGTTTGAGCTTCGATTTTTCTCGTCGATCTTTGTACAGCATTGTATCCCTATATATCGAGGAGACGCGGGTTTGAATCCCGTCGGAGCTCTGAATCGTTTTACCATTGTCAGAGCATGGAACCGCTAAAGCGGAGTCACGGGTTTGAATCCCGTCGGAACTCTGACTGACTTTCTCGCTTATCTTAGAGCGGTTTGAATTCCATGGGAGCTCTGATTTTTCTCGTCGATCTTTATAGAGCATTGTATCCCTATATATCGAGGAGATACGGGTTTGAATTCCGTCAGAGCTCTGAATTCGTTTGCCGTTGTCAGAGCATGGAACCGCTAAAGCGGAGTCACGGGTTTGAATCCCGTTGGAACTCTGATTTTTCTGGCCCATTTTAGACAATTGCACAACTTCCGTGGAGGTTACAGGTGCGAATTATTTTGGAAGCCTTGTTTTTATTAAGGATTCTTTGCTTTTCATTAGTCGTCTCGGAATGTGTAATCCCCACTTGAATACAGGCAGTCCTCTGGGTGTTAGAGCCTGAAAGCGTTCTGAGGGAAGTACCACCTCATGAGGAACAAGAACTAGTCCTCTCTGCCTCTCAGATCACATGATTTTCTGAGTTGACTCGTATGGTACTCATGATACCAACGTACAATAGCAGAAAGGGTGGGTTTCCAATTCAGGTGCATAGTCCCTAGCCCCAACAGTGCTGCAACCGTACCTCGGGAGCGTGCAGGTAGACAAGCACCAAGTGGAACGCACGAAACCTTCCACCCAGCATGGGATTACATTAATATAACTTCAAATTGATTTTTCTCGTCGATCTTAGAGCATCGTATCCCTATATATCGAGTAGACACGGGTTTGAATCCCGTCGGAGCTCTGAAGTGTTTTGAAGTTGTCAGAGCAACGAACCGCTTGACGCGGAGTCACGGGTTTGAATCCCGTTGGAACGACGATAAGTTTTCTCACCGTTCTTAGAGCGGTTTGAATTCCGTTGGAGCTCTTATTTTTCTCGTCGATCTTGGAGTATGGTATCCCAATATATCGAGGAGACACGGGTTTGAATCCCGTTGGAGCTCTGAATTGTTTTGCCGTTGTCCGATTTTCGAACCGCTAACGCGGAGTCACGGGTTTGAATCCCGTTGGAACTGTGATTTTTCTCGCAGATCTTAGATGGGTTTGAATACCGTTTGAGCTCCGATTTTTCTCGTCGATGTTTATAGAGCATTGTATTCCTATAATAAGTATATATATCGAGGAGACACGGGTTTGAATGCCGTCGGAGCTCGGAATTGTTTTGAAGTTGTCAGAGCATCGAACCGCTTGACGCGGAGTCACGGGTTTGAATCCCTTTGGAACGATAAGTTTTCTCACCGTTCTTAGAGCGGTTTGAATTCCGTTGGAGCTCTTATTTTTCTCGTCGATCTTGGAGTATGGTATCCCAATATATCGAGGAGACACGGGTTTGAATCCCGTTGGAGCTCTGAATTGTTTTGCCGTTGTCCGATTTTCGAACCGCTAACGCGGAGTCACGGGTTTGAATCCCGTTGGAACTGTGATTTTTCTCGCAGATCTTAGATGGTTTGAATACCGTTTGAGCTCCGATTTTTCTCGTCGATGTTTATAGAGCATTGTATCCCTATAATAAGTATATATCGAGGAGACACGGGTTTGAATGCCGTCGGAGCTCGGAATTGTTTTGACGTTGTCAGAGCATCGAACCGCTTGACGCGGAGTCACGGGTTTGAATCCCGTTGGAACAGTCACTTTTCTCGCAGATCTTAGATGGGTTTGAATACCGTTTGAGCTCCGATTTTCTCGTCGATCTTTATAGAGCATTGTATCCCTATATGTCGAGGAGACACGGGTTGGAATCCCGTCGGAGCTGATAATTGTCTTGCCTCTGTTAGAGCATCGAATCGCACACACGAAGTCACGGGTTTGAATCCCGTTGGAACTCTGACTTTTCTCGCCGATCTGAAATGGGTTTGAATCCCGGGGGGGGGGGGGGTACTCCCCTATAAAAATGACGGGGGTGCTCGTCGTACCTTTTAGGGGGTAAAATTTGTGAATTGGTACCGCTTAGGGTGCAAAAATCTAAAATGACCGCCGCTTAAGATGTTGTGGTACCTTTTAGGGGCCTTCCGTATAAAAGCGTGTTTATCACTATAAAAATTGCCAGATCCAGTTAATTTATTACTTCAGAAATGGTACCTTTTAGGGGTAAAAATTACTCTGAGCCACGCCCACAAAATGAGATTCTGGTACCTTTTAGGGGTGTTTTCGAAAATTTCCGACGAGCACCCCCGTCATTTTCATACGGGAGTACCCCCGGGGTTTGAATATCGTTTGATCTCCGATTTTCTCGTCGATCTTTATAGAGCATTGTATCCCAATACGTCGAGGAGACACGGGTTGGAATCCCGTCGGAGCTGTTAATTGTCTTGTCGTTGTTAGAGCATCGTACCGCCAATGCGGAGTCAGGGGTTTGAATCCCGTTGAAACTCTGAGTTTTCTCGCCGATCTTAGAGCGGTTTGAATTCCGTTTGAGCTCTGATTTTGCTCCTCGATCTTATAGTATCGTATCCCTATCTATCGAGGAGACGCGGGTTTGAATCCCGGTTGAGCTGCTTAATTGTTAGAGCATCGAACCGCTAACGCGAAGTCACGGGTTTGAATCCCGTTGGAGCTCTGATTTTTCTCGTCGACCTTTATAGAGCATCGTTTCCCTATCTATCGAGGAGACACGGGTTTGAATTCCGTCGGAGCTCTGATTTGTTTTGCCATTGTCAGAGCATGGAACCGCTAACGCGAAGTCACGGGTTTGAATCCCGTTGGAACTCTGACCGATTTTTCTCTCTGATCTTAGAGCGGTTTGAATTCCGTTGGTGCTCTTGATCTTTCTCGTCGATCTTTATAGAGCATTGTATCCCTATATATCGAGGAGATACGGGTTTGAATCCCGTCGGAGCTCTGAATTCGTTTGCCGTTGTTAGAGCATGGAACCGCTAAAGCGGAGTCACGGGTTGGAATCCCGTTGGAACTCTGATTTTTCACGCTGATTGATTGCGGTTTGACTTCCGTTGGAACTCTGCGTTTTCTCGCCGATCCGCTTAAAGCAGTTTCAATTCCGTTGAAATCTCTGAGTTTTTTTATCGATGTTAGAGTATCGTATCCCAATATATCGAGGAGACGCGGGTTTGAATCCCGTCGGAGCTCTGAATTGGTTTCCCGTTGTCAGAGCATGGAACCGCTAACGCGGAGTCACGGGTTTGAATCCCGTTGGAGCTCTGAATTTTTCTGTATCGTATCTTTAAAGCATTGTACCTGTGTTGAGGGAGCTCACATGTTCTAAGCCCGAAGGAGCCCTGACTATTTTATTTGAGAATCGCACCGATTTCGCGTGGGTAATGGGCTGGAATCCCGTAGGCGCCCTAAATTTTTCAGGCTTGTTTTAATCTCCAATAACATCCACAGTTCTCATATGAATCATTTCATACAATTCACGTTATTTCATTTTTCTCCTTTTGCGGAAACTTGAAAATATGAACTGAACTTGTTCCTAGTTTGGTCAAATTAGCACTAATAATAATAATTTCATCTAATTCGCATCATTTCACTCCTTTCACGGGAAAATATACACTCTTTTTATAAGAATCTTTTTTATAAGAACGTTGAGGCTGAAATTAATCAAAGTTTTAAGAACGTATTAAGAACATTCCCGAGGCTGAGACTCTATTAAGAACCTTTTTATTTTGCTCACTGTATATTAAAATGAGAAGCACTGCTGGTCACGTCCGCAGTAATTTATTGAAATACTATACCATGTAACATCTTAAGAACGTTTTCAGCCTCAAATCGCAAAAAATATAAGAACGTTCAGCCTCAGCTCCAAAATTAGCCGTTCTTGTAAAAAGAGTGTACGCGCTATAGGATTTAATTTTTACTTGAACGAGTTGCTACTTACCGTGAGCTGAGTGAGCAGCTCATGCACTGAATCGGGATGATGTCAGGATTTAAAATCAGTTCCACATCTGACGCATGAAAAACTGCAACTCGGATGCCATGACACTCGAAGGTTTTCTTAATCTTTCTGGTCTTTCTTTTGCCATGTATCCATCTGTAGTGTTTGAAACATTTCTCAAGTCAGGACGCATAGTATGACGAACAATTACTCAAAGTTAGAAAATAAAATTGCAAAGAAAAAAAATGCGATACAAACATTTTCTCACGGTTTTGTTTTCGGTCTGTTGTCGCGCCTATCCAAATTATTCTTTGACTATTCCGAGAACTCAAAGGCCAAGTGTGTGACCTGAGACGCATCTCCCGGTTCCATCGAATTCAAGATTTTCACCAAATACCAAATCATTACCGTTTGAATATTGATGTATAGCTAAGAAAAGATCATCGAGTGTTTGCTGGTGCTTTATCTAGTCAGGTACCGCTTTACTTTAGCCTCGTAAAAGTAATGTTCACAAAATAATCGGAATGTAAGTGTTTTATGGCTATACAATTAACTGAAGTTACCTCCTTAAGACGTGCGTTTTCCTTTGCAATCAGTCCTTTAATTTGTGCCCTTATGCTTTAACTTGGTAATTGCATTGCCTTTGTCAATCTTGCATCCAGAATCTTCTGAAAAATATGACAAACTGAATGTACATAATTCTTGGGTAACAGGACTTAAAGAGAGTTGAGAGAACCACATGCTCAAATATCCCGCTTACCTGCCAAGCAAAGTTTCAGATGCATAACAAGTGAATAACTTTGTAGAGGAGATTCAGTGACGAGCTCTAGGAGCAAACTAGTTACTGAAAGACGGTTGCTAAATTTTAAAATGAAGGTGATCTAAAGTGCGCATGGATGTATAAAATCGCGCATTAATTAAAATTTCTAATCAAAATGTGTGAATATACGCGCAGCAAAGAATTAATAATATATCATTGCAAAATATTCACGTTGATTCGCACTTCTATTCCACTTGTAAAGAATTTGCATAATTCCACATAATTTATGTATTTCAATTTTATTCAATTCTATTCAGGCGACCTGTATTTATCAAATTTAGTGATGTTTCTCGGGCTATCTTTAAAACAGGGAATGGGGAATCGGGGAATGGGTAATGGGCTGGGGAATCTTTAAAACGGGGAATCTTTGAAAGCGGGAATCTTTAAAACGGGGAATCTTTAAAAGCGGGAACCTTTAAAACGGGGAGTCTTTAAAAGTAGGAATCTTTAAAATAAGGAATCTTTAAAAGCGGGAATCTTTAAAACGAAGAATCTTTAAAAGCTGGAATCTTTGGAACGAGGAATCTTTAAAAGAGGGAATCTTTAAAATGGAGAATCTTTAAAACGGGAAATCTTTAAAAGTAGGAATCTTTAAAATAAGGAATCTTTAAAAGCGGGAATCTTTAAAAGCGGGAATCTTTAAAACGGGGAATCTTTAAAAGCGGGAATCTTTAAAACGAAGAATCTTTAAAAGCTGGAATCTTTGGAACGAGGAATCTTTAAAAGAGGGAATCTTTAAAATGGAGAATCTTTAAAAGCGGGAATCTTTAAAACGGGGAATCTTTAAAAGCGGGAATCTTTAAAACGGGGAATCTTTAAAACGGGGAAGCTTTAAAAGCGGGAATCTTTAAAACGGGGACTCTTTAAAAGAGGAAATCTTTAAAACGGGGAATCTTTAAAAGCGGGAATCTTTAAAAGGAGGAACAGTTTTCAATTCTTATAGCCTACGAACATGCTCTCCATAATCCCCATTGGGAAATTTGCGAAACAAAATTTTAACGCTCGGCTTGTTTCGCTCGCCAAAATAAATATTTCTTTTCACACGCTTTCGCTAGATGGTCTGTCATTTTGTTCTACAGATTCGTCAGTTTCCATTTGAAAACCCCTCGACGATACTTGAGAAGAGAAACGACAATACAGGATTGTTATTCGCTCATGAATATTACATGTTGCCTATATTTTATTCCGACTTCTTGATGCTGACCAAAAGAAAAGCGGGCTCTAGGGACGAGATTGTCAAATTGTTTGATCAAAATGGAATAACATGCGCAGAAAAGTGATGGATTAAACTGATTACTGCAGGTTTTACAGATATATTATTCATGGTCGACAGGAAAGTTTTGTCGTGAATGAAATCGCTAGTCAAAACGTATTTTGCGTTGCGGTTATTTGCTTAAAATGCACACGCCGTCAGCAAAAGGCCCAACACTAAATTGGCTATTGAGCGTTCGTTTTGGACGGGCTAGTTTTGCTTACCAAAAGAAAAATACCCATACCAGAAAATGAAAAAAATAACTCTCGCATGCATTGCGTGCCTATGTTTGACATAGCTACTTTATCTGGGAACGAGAACGAGGACCAGTTATATAACACAACTTGAAGCATAGAAAGATAGTGCTCGCAGTCACAGGCTTCCCAAGCTCAAAATTCGGCTCAGCATACGTGGTGGACATCTTGTGTATATAGAGAATTGTATAGGAAAGTCACCGATCGTAAACAAATTGTGTAAATAACTATCTAATCTGAAATAAAGCTGTCCTACCTCAAACGTGTCGCGTGCTTGTTTCTTGTGTCGATTTTGAAGCCATTCTGACGCCGTTTAGTGAAGTTATTCGAAATCTCCCCTGGAGACAACGATTACGAATAACTTCACTAAACGGCGTCAGAATGGCAGGCAAGTACGCGATACATTTGAGGTAGCAAAACTTTATTTCAGATTAGATAGTTATTTACACAATTTATTTTTTACGATCGCTGACTTTCCCATACAATTATCTATATACACAAGCTGTCCCATACGCCACGTATGCAGAGTCGAATTTTGAGCTTGGAAGCCTGCAGTCGCAGTCTACGAATTTCAACATTTCATTTCTTTTCTGGACCTTGTGGCATATTTCAGCAAGTGATCATAGCCTCAGCGGGAACCAAATTCGTTCTTGTTTCAGAGTTACAATGGTGGTTCTGAGTCTTGGGCACATCAGTAAAAACCCTCGTATAAGAACCTAGATTTTTCCAAGTTAGCCAGCAAATTAGGCTAAACAGGTTCTTAAATTCTAGGTACTTTTGCGCTGGTTTTACTGAAGTGGGAAACAATTCAAACAATATCGAGAGGAACATGAAGTTATCAGTGAAACGTGAAGTTTGGAAAGAGTTTGTTAAACAAGGGGCGTTGAAATTGATGCAAGAGAAATCAGACATGTTCACATTTTATTTAAATATTGTGTACATAATAAAACTGACGAGCTCTCCTCGCATTAAAAAATGGTATAATTAAAATGATACGTGTGTCCATTCAGTATTTACACAATTTAATACGAAATACCAGAATTATCTCTTGAAAGCAGATATTGTTTCAAACTGTTGGTTTGCTTGACGAAATTTTTCTGACTCCTTTGGGAACACAATAATTATTTTCTATTGTTGAAATATTTTCATCCGTATCGTATCCATTAAATACGGATCAGTAAAACTCAAACTTAGTACTTATCCCATAGATAAGAGTACACAAAAACCGTGGCCATGCGCGAAAAAGGTTTTGACATATTTTTGACAGCTCTTTGTTGGCTTGAAGTTCGGAAAACCGGCAAAAAGATGTCAAAAACACAAGAACTTTAGAGTAGTAAAGGAAGGCGGTTTCACTCATTTACTAACACGACTGGTTTTCTCGTGGCATCATTTGGGTAAGTTTTTTTAGTTATCTCAAAACAAACAGCTCGCGCTAAGGCGAAATGGAAACAACATACGGCTATTGGAAAGAATAGCATTTAGTTGGCCAGTATTGCGCGAGGCCAGCGTTACCCTCTTCTCTAAAATATCTTTTGTTTAATTTTCTACCCCCAAAATAATACCTTCCACGGATTGTGTCAAAAATTTGCATATCAGCTATTTCATTTCCATGTCCATTTTCTTCTTTTTGAGAAAATAAACAGAAGAACAAAAAATGGAAAATTACAGTAATTCGCAATAAAATTCAGCATGAACAACAAAACGATTCAGTTTTTACGACGTTGCTTATTGGATAAATAGTCGTAAATATGTCAATGTACCCGCGTAAATGATAATATCCTCTTTTTCGAATCTGATCTAAAAGTCCAATAATATGGATAAAGCAATAGATACTTTAAAAATTATTCTTGATTCTTGGAACTGCGACGGAGCTGGGGTGCAAGACCCCATCAAAAAATAGATCTAAGCTAAAATTCTATTAATTTGTACAAAATATTATCACCTCCAAAAAATTACAAACATAACCTATATATATAATAATAAATCACCTACATCAGAAGTTTTTCGCTGTGGCTGTTATTTGGGTTGTCACGCAACGGAGAGGCGTTACGCGCCAGTAACGGACCCTGGTAACGCTGTTTTCTACGTTGTACTCAACCACTAGTGGCTGAAAATTGATTTTAAAAAGTTGTAAAACAATTATTTTCCTTTTGTGTTCATATACAACATATACACCAGCGGTGATGCAATGGAACACCTTATATCTAACATTTACTCTGCAATGGGCCATATTGCCCCGCATCATCATCATTATCATCAGCCTCCACTGCAAGCTAGTCCCAGTCTAATACCGTGAAAACGAATATGGCCTATTACAGGAAGCTGTCTCTTCGGATAACCTTCGTAGGACGCGACAGGACTTCGGCTGTTACTGCGCTGATTCTAACTTGCCCAAGAAGATATCGTTTTCAGACCAACATGGCCGCTCTGGTTCATCATTCGCAATCTATTCAAGCAGGTTCAAACAATGTCGGCTTTAAATTTACCCGAGATGATATCGATTTTAGACCAAGGTGGCTTCCGACTCGTCATTCGCTCTCCACTCAAGCAAGTCCTCTTCATATATTGACGTTTCCGACGGTTGGTTAGTCCGATAATATCCCGGATTTGTCATGTTCGGCACGGCTGACATGTTAGCCTGAGATCTCGCTGTTCTTAGAGTCATATCCGACATGGCAGGTTTATCGATGGTGGACAGAGACGTGGAGATGTAGCCTTTACCAGACAGATTGGGAGACAATCTTGAACTGTGATTAACAGAATAACTACCTGCCATTCCTGATGCAGTCATTATTGCTAAGTCGCTGGTGTTTAAATACTTAACGGTTGGAAGTTTTAAGTTTGAAGGTCTAGCGTCAAACGAAAATGATCGTTGACTCCGTACAGGGCTAAACGGAGAATAATTCCCTTCATGATCACTGTTTAGACTTTCCGAACTCTGTCCTGCCGAACGATTAGCAAGCAACCGAGGACTAGGTCCTCGGATGTGATTCTCGTCCAGACTTTCACACGAGTTGCCCATTCTCCGATGGTGCCAGTAAGGCTCGGGGTTTTCTCCGAAGTCTTCCGAGTTCGCATACGAACTCACCGACGACGGCTTCGTAGAGGAGTCACTGCGAGTGTCACTATCCGAATACTGAAACGCCGGCACCGCCCGGCTGTTTTCTCTCCCGGGTGGAAACCTCCCCGCCCGGGGACCGTTAGCAAGTGGGCTATGCTGTCGTCTTCTCTCTGAGAATCCATGATAAGTCCTTGAAGTAGGGCTAGGGGGAGCTTTTCGATACGGTGATGTCACCGGAGATGGGGGCCCGCTGTAAGACCCCCGTTCGTATGAGTCCCTATCCTGAAGACTCTCTGCGCTGATAGTACTTCCATTCCTTGAGGCAAAGCTCAGGCTGACACTTGTACGATACCGCTGAGGACTAAGTCTCTCTGTGTGAGTGTAACTGTTCCCGTTGGAGGACGAATGAGAATGATAAAAGCCTAAGGAAGTGTCAGAAAACAATCGGTTAAGGCAGAACGCTGAGTTGTTTTGTTTTTGCCTTATTACGCTGTGATTGGTTTGAAAAACACGCGACACCTTCTCAACGAAACAGAATAAACCGCGACCAATCACGACTTGGACACTTGCGTTGTTCCCTGTTTGGCAACGGTCACACGGTTTTGTTTAAATTGATTCACTGCATTGCCTGTGTTTTCTGTGATTGACGATTGAAATTACTTTGGTTTTGGTGACGTAATCATGTCACAGTCATCACAATGAAGATCAGGCATAGCCTGAGTTTCAATTTCACGACAAAACAACCAATCACAAAGGACACAGACAAGCCAATGAACCAATCTGAACCGAAGCAATTACGCGTAGCCGAAACAAAGCGCGGGAAAACGTGTGCGCGCGAGTCACGATTGGTTTTGGTTTTACTTCTGATTGGTTGAAAAAGTGGCGCGAGATTTTTAACCTAAACACTCAAATGAAAACCGCTTGAGCTATAAATGCATTATATTACTATTAAAATTCTTATTCACAATATATAATCTTATTCTTACCTTCACCCGTATTGCTATCTTCCTCATCTGTTGAACAAGCAGAGATCAAGTTAGACGTGTGTTAAATTCAAATTAAGAAAGAAAACAAATCTGCCAGAAAACGTGGCTTGCAGTTTTTAGCGCCGTCACGTAAGGGTGGCGTTACCGAGACTTGAGTAGCAGCACAGCTAACGCAACGTGTTTAGAAAGCTCAGCCAACATAAACAAACGTAAAGACTTTTACATGTCTTTGACGCAACCAAGCAGTATAGACAGCACATAGAGATACGTGGTGACGATTTACACTCCTTCGGATGTTTTTGCATGACTCGCGTGACAAAGGTCACACAAACGTCTGGACACTGTGACGTACGGATTGTACTGAAATTCGAACAAACTAACCTCACTACGCACAAAGGAAGTCATTGTTAAATTATGCCCCATTACCGTGGTTGGTCGTCACTGGCGATCGAGACTCCTTCACTTTTCGAAGATTCTCTTCCATGTCTTTGAGCTACAATATAACAGTATGTAAAATGCCGTGAGATTTGAACAATAGGCAAATAGAAGAACACAGTATGTCTACAACGTAGCCTGAGTCATCACATACGTCACGTCATATCACAAAAATTCATTTAGCTTGAGAGGGTCACACATTTTGCTTTAAAACGAAAACCCATTCCATGCGTCGGTAGTCCAGCACCTCATATAAACCTATTTTTCAATCGTTTTCCTCGACAATAGACTTAATTGTTATCAGGGCTAGAGGCTTTGTTTACGATTGTTTCCACGCCCAATGGTAATTTGCTGCTTCAACGAGGTGCTGCTGGACTTGCGTGGCTGTTACTTCTCACGCATTCTGCATCGTGTCACGCGTGACAACGAAATCTACAAATGTCCCTTACCCTTCTCAGTGACTTCTGGTACGTCAACTTCCTAGTTTTCCTAACATTCTTGTTGACACCGCGATCCTCGGCAAGTTTCTGGAAAGCAAACAAGAATGTATGACAATGGTAGTTGAAAATAATAACCTTGAAATGCATACCTCTAGTATTTCGAATGCATTCCAAACACCTCGCCATATGCCCAAAAGCCTTTCATTTGGCTTATTTTCTGGGGTGGGAGTCACATGTAACTGATCTATTTTGGGGGGAAGGGGGGGGGGGACACCGAAATACTGTATAGCAAAAACTCTCTAAACTTAGTTCTTATTAACTGAGCGGGAGGTCTGTATGGGAGAATCTTGACCGAGGTTGTGAGTACAGACCGAACGCAGTCATACAGCCATACAGACCGACTAAACTCGGTTAATAAGATGTTTATTATATGGCCAAATGGAAACTTACATAAATTTGCTTAACGACACTGCTTCATTCTCGCTGACATTTTGTTTGCGAACGGCAATGAGATTTAGTATTTTTATATAAAAAGGAGACAATGTGTTCCTGTTTTGTTTGTAATTTTCTGACCCCAAACTGCAACCGGTCTAGATGGGAAAATCTAGCCTGCGGTCAATATCCACGTTAGCCAATCAAATTCATGAATTTGTTAGTTTCCAGTCCACGTGAGACACGGCCATATAATAAAAGATAATACGAAATACCCCGCATGCTTTGTAAATAGCCAACTGGTGTCCTCACATAGCAAGTTGGTGCTACATAAATTGTCACTTGAAAAGTGATTATCTTTTTACACACGATATAGCACAGTCACTTAATGAAGATCATAAGCTTGCAATCAAATTGGAAAACAATGTTGCAGCAGCTATCACAGTACCTGTGCAGCAGTTGTTATCTGCGACTGGATTTCAACCTCCCTTGACATAGTTTTAATTTCTTCATCCTAATGGTAAATAAGACAATCAACATTTAGAACAAGATAAATGTCTGTGTGCAAATGAGTTGTGTCCAAGATGACTGAAAGATTGCATTGCAGGCAATAGATTGCGTGACAAGCTTTTATCGTTACCTCGTCTTTTTCCCCACTTATGATGAACTCGGAGAATTCAAAAGCTGTGCCTACTCTCCGTCTGATTGGTGGCAGAGGGCTCCCAGGAGTGTACGGCGTCTCTGGGGGATACTCACCAGTGAATTCCTACACATAACAACATAACACGTACATCAACATTTTATCAAAGTTCCAGGATGTTTTGATCAGTCAGAAAAACCTCATGATTTTCTCAGTCACCAAAAAACGATAAGCAACATAACACTGCATCACATGTCAATTTCACCCATTTCAAATTTCAGAGCCATTTATCATTCAAATCAGTATTGCCTGCAAGACCAGCAGATACTTTTAACCGCCTGCTGTTGAAAGCTGCAGGAAAAAGCAATAACAGGCTAATTTTGGGAAGGGATGGCAACATTCACATACGCTGTCTTCAAGGTCACATCCCATTTGTATCATTGTAGAGACAGACATGACCATGTTTACAGGTTCAGCACTCCTTTATAGGAACACCACATGTTTTATTTCCCAGTTGTCCAACTTACCGCCTCCTGCATGCAGAGGGATTTGAGTTCATCCATCTTTTCTTTCAGCTTATCCAGAAGAGCTTCCTTTCTCGCTGCCAAAGCTGTCAACATCTCGCGTTCAGCTGCTTTCGGAAGCGACGATAAGTTATCACCTGAGAAAATCACATTTTCTTAGCATTATTTATACCTAACTAAAGAAGTATTAAGCCCTAATAAACGTGCATTTGTTCAAATCAAAATTTCCCCTTCCCCTACCATTGGTAAACAGCAAGCCACAAAACAGAATAATTTATGTTGCTAATTATGATTGTCTTTCTCAATGAAAAGAGTCACAGGGTGCAAAGAAAAGAGATTTTCCAAATAGAGTTTCTAGGCAAGTGGAGTTACTGTGTGCTAGCCTAAAGTCATAATTAAATGGCGTTACTTTATCTGCCAACCTTAAACGTTAGTACCCAAAGCACTTTGCCTATGCCCTGTGCACAATTTGCTACCAGTAATGTAGCAGTTCTCATAAGCTGGTAATTCTGCTGGTCCTCTAGTGATATTGTTTTAGGGGATAGTGGCATTGTTTCTCTTGTTTGTTTTATTGTTTTCATGCAGAGTAGTGAGCCATTCATGTGAGACTTTATGAAACTGCTACATAACCCTTTACTACAATGGAATCTGCATTTCTTGCACCTCAAAGAGAAACAAAAAATTGGTTCAAGAAATTGGGGAGGGGACCGTAAAATTAGTGTGCCACTGAGTGAAGCAGAACTAAGGAAATCTACTTAGTTTCACACTTCTGGTTCAGGTTAACGGGAAGTTTGAGAAATTGACGTTTGGAGGAATTGGGAGTCTGGGGTAACACGCATCATAGGTCTGCAATGCGTGCAGAGAGGTCTGTGACTAACCTCCATTCATGCTGATACTGGATATGCTGCGTGACTGATCACTCTTGGTGCTCATGCTGTCTGATGTGGATGAAGGTAACGATCCCGTGGACTGGGATAACTCACGTGCCATGTCCCGAAGAGTTCTCCGCAGGGTTATCTTGGCCTAAAAATCGGGAATTGAACACTCTTACATTATTATTGAACACTCTTACATTACTGAATTTCTGTATATATATTCTTGGTTTTTTGTATATATTAGTAGGTTTATAGGTAGGCTGGGGTTTCCTCCTAGAATGGTTCTGTGGCGCTTTTTGAGGATTCTTCCCTTTTCAACACATTTTGATGTAAATATTGTTTCTAGTTTTCTGTGATAACCAATGAGAGCAGACATGTTTTTTTTTTCAACCAATCAAGCTGAAAGCTTTTGAGAATTAGAACGACAAAACAGCCATCAAAGTTACAAAACGTTTTCGGGAAGTTTAAATAATGAATTTCCCATAACAAATGTCTCACTTTCCTGTTTGATTGGTATTGAAAACAAGGTGTCATAACAAGACAATGTCTGCTAGTTCTCACATCTGCTCTGCACTTCAGTTCATTCCCCTCAGCTTCTACCAAGCCACAATCCATATCAAGAATTTTACCTCACACTTCTCATATTCTCTTACCTCGACCTGTTTCTTGTCGAGATAAAACTGATGTTGACTGATAGCCATTGTCCACATTGTTTTTGCTGATGCGGCTGTGCTGGAAAACCAGGCGTGAACCATCATGCTGCCTGCGCCTGGCTTGCGGCTAATTGTGCTCACCCTACACAGATTTTTAAACATAATAATTAACATATTTGTTTGACCATTTAAAATAACGGAAGTCCAAATGCACAACTGCATTCAGAATAAACTACAGCTGCTACAGTTTAATTTTCTTTTATCATTTTAATATTAATTTTATATTTTATAGTTTTAAATAATTATAATTTATATCAAATCATAAGGTGTGAGTGTGACATACCTAGCTTTATTGTCCCTAAATTCATATCTGGAATGTGGAAAATTGTAAAATAGGCTGTTAGGAAGTTTATATTGTTTAATCCCAAGCTTGAAATATCTTGATTTTCCTTAACGATGGCCACAATGCTGTTTAATGTGGGTTCAGAAACTTGGTGTTATATCAAAGTGTCATTTCCTAAGTTGGTTTTACTGCACACAACTCATAATTTCCTGGTACCGTTATGTTGTAGATAAAAATAACATTTATTTCTTTTATTTTAATCCATGCAACTGTTGTCTGAAGTTTATTAGTTCTAAGTGGGCACTATATCTTAATCATGCAGACTTTCAAAGGCCTACAGCAATTAAAAAGTAACGCAAAATGTTAAATGCTGCTCAATGAGATACTGTAATAAGGGTTTCAATCTAACAACTGGTCTAGCCTGAAATTCAGATATCATTTCTGGTCATTTCTTCCCAAGAAAGGTTCAGACAACTCTGTTGAGAGGAAGCAACCAGAGATGTCGGAAATTCAGGCTGCCAGAATCGGCAGAAGGAAAGAGAACATCAAGTCTTGGATTCAAGAGAGATCCAAATGATTATTGCAATATCTTAGCAAAAATTGAATAGACATGGTTTGCTTTAAGCTAGCTACATGTAGGAACTAACCTGTAGGAATCTCTAATCTCAATGGAGAATTTCCTGTCTCGGAAGTAAATATTTTCAATCTGACTCCACATGAAAATCTGAAGTGAAAGTTTGCACATTGAGCATAGTTAACAGGAGTGTTATCTAAGTACTGTGATAATGATTTGGGGGTAAACCATAAAATGCCATTATAATTGCTGTACTAAACACTCTACAATTATTACCTTTCTGGGTTTAATTTTATCTCCATGATCATAAAGACCAATTCCTTTGGGGCTGAGTCCTAGCCACCATGGCATATTGCTTTTGTCCTACAGAAAGAAATTCATAATATTTTGGATGTACACACTACTGTGAAAAGTGGTCGCATTATGGGTGGTGGTGGGGGGGGGGGGGGTCTTTAAATTTTGAACTTGGAAGTCAGCCATCGGTGAGTAGCTGACCAGACGAAACACTTTAAAACACTGCAATTGTAGAGCTAAGGTTTGTTTTGGGTCTCATAGTTTATGAAAGGCTGGCACCACAGCATGGAACAGCTAAGAAGCTAAGAGTATTTATGTTAATTATATGTAAATGTGCTTCTGGATGGTTTGAGATGTAGTGCACTGAAGGTACATGTAAATATCGACCCGAACCCAAATCACAATGTTGGCAATTAAATACAGCTGAGTAGAAAGAAGCAATGTGGGAATTAAGTGCTTTTTAATTTTACTTAGAACATAATGTTATAAACAGGAGGGAGTTAAAATAATTTGTCTGGAAGTAACTGCTTTGACATCTATGGGTTCTTTGACTAAAATGATTACCACAAGTATTATAAGATTAGTAATCTTTGTGTTTTCTTACCTTGACTTCATAGTAATGTACACCATAAGTTGGTAAACTTTGAAAAATACACAGATACCTAAGGAAAACAGTACATGTATTATTTTTGTTACCACAGAATACTGCACAAATGTATTCTGTATACATGTATGTTCATAAAAATAAACAACTGCTGCTAACCTGATAATAGATTCACCTCTTGTCTGCCCAGCAGACCTCTTGTAGTACTCTAACACTTTATCTTCACTGAAATGGAAATTAAATTTATAAATACATGTACTATTAAGACACTTGTATGGACAAGGTTGTAACTCCATTCAGCCAGGAAATTAAAGTTACATGTAAGTCAACATTCAAGCCAGATAGCCTGTCAGGCTTATCCCAGTTTCCACAACATTACCAAGCAAGTACTTTTGGTACTTAACGTAAGTCTGCAGTAAATTCGCCGGTACCCATTTATACACCTGGGTGAAGAGAGCCCACTGTGAGAGTAAAGTGTCTTGCCCAAGAACACAACGCAGTGCCCCGGCTAGAGGCTCCAATCTGGACCGTCCGATCTGGAGTCAGCGCACTAACCATTAGGCCACTGTTACTAAAAATGGTACTTAAATTTGGGATTAAATTTGCTGATTCCCATTTATACACCTGGATGAAGAAAGGCAGCAACCCACACCACATTACCCTTGGTCAGGCCTTGAACCCTGACAACTTGATTCAGAGTCCTTCATGCTAACCATCAGGCCACTGCCAAGGATTTAGAGATTTCATTTAGAAAAATATCAGAGACACCAATTCACTCACCAATAAGTTATCGAGGGTCGTTCTTTAAGGGTTCTTGTGGGAAGTACAGGAAGTTTTCTAAGATCTGCTCTTGCTGCTTCATCACTGAAAGGAAATAATTTGCATAAAATTTACTACACGACATGTGCCAAAGGGTGCTTGAAACAAGCACAGGAATGATCTTAACTTTTAAGTTTGTGTATGAAACCCTGATGTATGGCTGCACAAATGGAAGCTGTTACGCAGCAGTCTCATGTGACCAGCTTGCGGTACTACTTTACTATGATGTTCAAGGTGGTTCAAATCAAAGCTATTGATCAGGCCCCAAACATTCAAAGCCTGGTCCCACTTGTTCAAAGGGTGGATAACTCTCCTGTGTACAAATTATGCTATCCTCTGGGTAGTGATTTATCCAGTGGCTGGTGTTATCCATCCCTTGAACAACCAGGGCCAGATAAATCACTGCCCAGTGGATAGCACAGTTTGTAGCTATTTATCTGGTGGATAGCCTTATCCATCATTTGAACAACTGAGACCAGCAGTTTTGTGCAATCTAGTTAGTTATTCAGTATTTTGATTGAAATTTGGCATTGACTGTGGGATTTCTTGGCTATGAATGAAGACAGTAATGTACCTTGTATAATCCCCACTGGTTGCATGAAGAACAAGGGCAGCAAGCTCAAAAACAGTTTCACTGTCACACTGAATTGTACCCTACAAGATCAGAGTTACAGTTAACTAAGAGTGTAAGCAAGTTCAACAAAGTACATACAGTGTACAGGTTACTGAGCACCTCTATGGGTATTTCAGAAGAAAACAAAGGATGATGCAACGATTACTGTACTACTGGAAAAGATACGAAATAGATTGAAGCACAGATTTAAAATTACACTGACTACACAGAATGTACTACTTCCTTCCCAACACCACCTGGAGTCTAGCATGGATATACATGTGTGTAACTATTACTAGTAATAACTGTGTGCTAAGATTGTTGACGATATGTGATATGTTTATGTTATTGCTTGCTTAAAGCTTCCACAAGGTTGGTATACTCATAATTACATCCTTAACAGTTAATTCTTAGTAGTATGGCTCATGGAGTACCTTAAATATAAGAATTCGTGCTTGAAGGAAGAAAAGCTCCACAGTACTTGTTTCTTTTAAGATTAAAATATTTGGAACAAAAAACCTGAAGACAAGTTAATAAAGTAAATTAATACATGGTCAATTATATATTAACATATTTTCTTGTCTATAAACATTAATCAAATAAAACAGTAACAGCCTGTGTTCTGTTGTCCCAACCAGGCAACCAGATTATAAACAAAGACAATTCCTGCTTTACAAAGGAAAGGAAGGGGTGCACAAGGGTGGCTCCAGTCCACTATCCATCCCAGATTTGTGGTAAGCCCTGTAGGAAATGCCTTTACATCTAAAGATTCGTACAAAAGTACCTAAGACCTACCTGACACAAAACACAAAAAGAATGGGGTCCTGATATTTTGGAAGGTCATGTTCAAGCACTCGTCTGTCAAGTCGTAACCAATTCTGGTGACTTCTGCAAAATAAGCCAGACACCTCTCTAAGACAGACAATTAGTACTGGTTGTGGTAGTATTTGCCTTAGAAAGAGTTGATGGTAGATGTATGGAGTTAGTCACTTGTGAAGATTAAAGGATTGAAGATCTACTACCAGGAAAATATACAGTAAAGCTTTAGAAATTTCCTTGTCTGTTCTTTGCAGTGTACATTTTTAATCCCAGACATGTGAGTCCTGTTTCACGCACATGTGTGCAAATCTGCTAAGCTATAAGATTTAATCTGTACTCATAGAATTTTATACAGTGCAATGTATTTGGCATTAGATGCTGTGTGTGCATTGATCATGTAAACCCGTGATAGAAGGGAACCCATTCTTCGTCTGCAGTTTCTGTAGTGAAAGGTCTTGCATAAGTTTAAGTTTTTCACGGTTTTATTAGTCTCACTTGTAACCTGCTCATGTACATCTTTCTTATTCTCAAACATTTGTTGCAGAAAAGGCCTCAACTTTCACTAGAGTTACTGGAACAATAGTCAAAAGATACTGACCTATCATATTGCATGTAATAATAATAATAATGATAATAATAATAATAATAATAATAATAATAATAATAATAATAATTGTAGATACACTGTGTCTGTAGGTATCTCAGTTATTTTAGAATTAACAAATTAGCCTGCAAGCTTAAGTTTCTTACAAGGTAATTACAGTTGAGCCAAGTGAAGCGTACCCCGAAGAGTACATTAATGAATTGATTAATGGAAAATTGAACCTGATATTCATTTAAATGTTGCATTCTGTTTGAAAAGGAGCAGATCAATCCTCAACTCAAAAGACGATTTTTGACTGGACTAGGGGAACTTGCATAAAGTCTTATTCGTGTAAATGGTGGGAAGAAAAGAGTGTTCTGTGGGAGCTCTTACAAGTTTTTCGTGAATATTTTTATGTGGCTCACTTTCGCCATGAGAAAAAGTAGTTAAGGTTCCGTACGTACCGTTGAAAATCGCCAATTGTCTTCCTGAATTTGTCTGAGAGAGGTTTCCCAAGCTTGTGAATTCGACCATGCAAGTTAGTTCCTTGCCGCCATTTTGAAAAGGAAACAATAATTCCATATAAGGTGCATCTCTTGTTCACCTAGTCCAATCAAAAACTCGACTTTGATTTGAGCTTTGATGCGTGCCTTTTCAAACCGAATGCAATATTTGAAATGAATAATGGATTCAATTTTCCAATAATCAATTCATTAATGTACTCTAGAGGGGTACGCTTCACTTGGTTTGACTATAAACACTCGATCAGATGAAGCACATATCACTCATGCATACAAATTAACAGACCTGTGTAGTCTAAAGATTTCAGCAGATAGGAAATTTTCTTTTTAATGATATTTCAGCTTATTGACAAATACAGAAAGTAAATTCACTTGGACAATCCAAGAATACATACTAAATAGAACAACATTCCTATAATGTCTCCACTGAAAAGATAACAATGGTAAACCAACCAAGTTTGCATGCCGGTATTTGCAATGGACCATGACAGGTTTTTGCAACTACCACTTAAATTTAATATTTGTGGATAAATGCTAAATTTCACATCTTATAAGGAAGTTAGCCTGACCTGAAGACATGTTTTACAACTTTTTCCATGTATCAGTCAGTTAATAATATTAATATTTTTAATGTTTTCATAAACAGCATTGACTGTTGTGGTAACCAAAGACAAACAGAGAAGTCCCAGTTCAGATTAAGTAGAAACAAGTTTTCAATAACTAAATTATTTACAGCTTGTATATAGGTCAATGACATCACTGTACCACTATTCATCTTAAAAAAATCTACAAGTATAAGAACTAGTGAGAAACTGTTTCATTTGAATACCTTATAAAAATTCTCATCATTACCTCACACAATTATAATTATTTCCTCAAAATAGAAAAATAACATTTATACCAGACAAGAAATACTGGTATATTAGCAAATGAAAATAGAGAATAACAACGAAATATGGGAAAATTCTGTTTTGCCAAGTCTTGTTCTGTAACCAAATCCTAAATACAGTAAAACCCACATATTTATGACATGATGGCACAATGAGGAAATTTTTACTTGAAGGCCGGGACTGTTGAACCCAGTCTTAATTTCATTATTTATTTCCCACTGAAAAACACCCCAACCGACGGATCACAACTTCCGAATCGACAAATCCGAGCTATTTTTACGTACTTCCTACGAAATCTTGCGACGATCGTGCAGGAAATACCCGAAATAATTACATTCTTGTGGAAAATCTCAAGAAAATTGTGAATTCAATTATCTGTTTTGCCAATTGTATCTTATCTATAAATCTATAAAAAAGATATTGTTTTGCCCGATTCAAGAAAACCCAGCGCCAGAATTGACACCCTCATCATTGAATAACTGCTTCCAAATAATTAGCCACCGTCCAAAAAGTGTAATGTATCAGGTGTCTCTCAAGGTGAACCTGCTTTTGATGATTGAATTTGTTTGCAGGTTTTAAGTTTTGACATATCAACAAAAATACAGCATTAGGATCTTCGAACAGCAAGACCTCAAGTGGAAAATAGAAGGGACGCCGGCCCCCATAAGCACATTTTGTAGTAAAGTTTGTAAAACTGTGATCGGCTATTGCAGAGTTGGCGCGCAGAAAGGGTTTACAGTGAAACAGAAATTTGTCTGATAATCCAAGTATTAGCACGATTAAGACATAAGCTGAAAAAGTGCTACAACAACAGCAATAGTGAAAATACAGTACAATACAGCGTATATCTCTTTGAGGGCAGCTCGAACGTCCCTCAGCCAGAGGAATCGTCTGGAGAAATGGAGACAAAAATAGCCTTGCAATTTTCAACAACGCATCGCGACTAAAAATACAGAGCTTATTCTAAAGTAGATAAGAACAAAGCAGAGATCACAACGCTTGTAACTAAAAATGTGTTTGGTCGCTGACAGTAGATATCCACACGACGCTAGTCTGCAGAAAACCAAATTCAAAACATGACAGACTAAATTATGTTTACATCGATATACCTTGAATTTAACAGATCTGCAATGTGCAGCATAAACCATTTAAGCCGTTAAAATCGTTGAATAAATAAAACAAAATCAACTTACGTGTCATCAGAGTAAGAAAGGCCAAAATATTCCTTCTCGTGGAGGCCGACTTGCGAAGACACCATATCAAGTAAATCGCACGCCATCAAACGCGGCTGCAAGCGGGAAGGAACATTCACGCCATGAATATTTGCTTCAGTGCGGCTAATCTACCACGCTTTACAGCTTGTTTCAAATATCATTCTTATGAGACAGTTATTTACCTGAACTAAAAGATCTAGACGTCTTTCGTCCAGCATTATGATCTGACATCTTCGCGGCCTGCGAGCATCAGTCATTCTATAAAGGGTTGATCACCGCGTTTTTTCCACTTGAAACTATGGCTACCGAGAGGCTCTAAATGGCAATGCATGGCGTTTGAACTATGCCTTTAACCGCGGCCATATCTGCACCCTCCGATTAATAGCGAAGCTGGCTTTCAGTTGTCCAAAATAAAGACTATTTTCGTAAAATTCGCACTCATGCATGTATTTCCTGTGGGAATCCTATTTATGCGTTGTATTGCTGGATCGTGGAATGACTGGAATCTACTGCGCATGACTATCACAGCCCCCTTGCCAATCATTTGCCTCGAGGAAGCTTTTGAAGTGGCCGCGTCAAGCCCAGTCCCGGAAAAAAGAGAGAAAATTCCACATAAAAACATTTCTTTTGATTTTAAAAAGGATCGAAGTTTAAATTCAGACCTTTAACTGAAAGCAAAGTGAAATTGTTTTCAAAGAAATCTCAAAACTGGCTTTAAAACACAAATTTGTGAATGTTAAAGTATAGCACCTTTTATATTCAAATTGCACCTAAATTAAGAAAATATAATAACGGGGAAGATTATGAAGGCACCAGGGTAAAATTGTAAAAGTAAACAACAACAAAAATATATTTCCCGCTGTGAATGCCCCTAGTTCCCAGGCTGTTTACGTTTTGTTGCTATGTTTTGACCGTGACGTCACGTGTTCCTGCTGGAAGATCAATATGGCCGACTAGTACGCTACGCTAAATTCCTGTGTTACGCGAAAAAAGAAAATGGTAACTGGATGGTTTGTGTAATCTCTGTAATTTTTGTCCGTGCAATCGTTCTAACTCCTGTTTTTCTTTTATGAAGACTTCTGGAGGAACGAACGTCAGGGTTGCCGCCCGTTGCAGGTCTTTCAATGGTACGTAAGCTTTATGCTTCGAATTCTATTTTCGAATTGATAAATTATTTTACTTAGAGTTTATCTGATCGCGCTACTATAACGACCTCAGTGGAACTGTAACTATATACTGAAACAATATGCTACTTTTAGATCTTCTTATATTTAGTGCGAAACTACATTTTTAGTGCAGAGTCCACTATTGTTTTGATGTGATTGTCAGAGTTACAAAAGTTTACATAGGTCTTCACCTAGCATCTGAAATACATCAGTAATTTTTATTCAGCTCATATGAACGCTATTTAGTGTATGAAAATGTCTGATAATTTAGATTTAAATCTGCATGCAAGGTTTTTTTGTGATGTTTTGAAAATGATTCAAATATACCAGTATTAAAAGCTATTTAAAGTGTTACATATATTTGTAACATTTGTGTCTAATGATCACTCACTTCTTCAGACTAACAGCAATATGACTACTACATAGTTCAACCTAACCTGTTCCAGGCTCTCGAATAGTCAAGGGCGAACGAAGAAAGCAGGCAAGGGAGTCTGCTCATTTTTTTCCTTGCTCGCCCGCCTCCTTCACAGCCGCCGACTATTCAAGATCCTGCAACAGGCTAAGTTTGACCAATTTTAATACGGACACCATATTGATGAAGTGTCCATATTAACTGGTTCACATTGAAACAAAACAATGTACACAAGTGTCTGAAGCCAGCTGTCTAATTATCAGTGGAGAAGTGGAGGGAGAGTGTATGGGGGTGAATAATTATAGGGATAGCAATAGGGGAGTTGCCAGGCAAAAAATAATACTTGAAGTGAATTTCATTATGTCCAATTTAGAAGTAGACAGGCAGTATTCTGGTATCCTGGTATTGGTACCTGTGCTCTGCCTTCTAAAATGAGAACTCTGGGCCAAAAATTTTAGCTGATCTGCACTCTGACATAATTATTTTCAAGATCCAGAGATGGACTAAATGTATTGTAAAAGTGTTCTTTTTTAAGTAAATTTCATAAATCTGCAAACTTTTTCATGTCCTCATATAAAGTGGGTGTCTGGTTTAGACTGCGAGCAGTGTCTTTAGACTCCTTATTTTGTATTTGAGAGAACCAAATAGAATCGTGGGAAGGGCTAGGGAGGGATAACCTTTATTAATGATGGAGTCCACTATAAATAAACTTGTAAGCAATTGTTGCTTAAAATCGTGACAGTAAAAAAGGGTTAAAGGCATCCCTTAATTTTCTATGCAGATAGTGAAAAGGGAAGGGCCGCCACAAGAGTGGTTAAAATGAGTGCTGAGAAAACGGTAATACACAATCCTCACCCTGGAACTAACACAAAGGTAAGAACAAAATGAATATTAGTTTATACATTCATTGAGAGACTCAGTGATTTCAATAAAATTGGAAGTAGGCAGCCGGTTTTGCTAGAGTAGCAGACTTTTTGTAAAGAGTCTTTCGTTAATTTCTTCAAATTTAGGAAAAAAGTAGGTGACCTTTCCAGGCAAAGGTGAACAAAGTTGTCAACACTTTTTGTCGGCCATCGGTGCTTACTGAAACCCCTGCAGACTAGGAAAATATATAGCCGGAGACTGAAGCAAAATGACCAAAATGACCAAAACCTGTTCAAATGGGCCTAGGTAAAGTCTGCATATGAGCCAAGTAGCCCATGGAGCTTATCCCGATTTCCTTAGCATGAAGAGACATGAAGTATTTCTACTCCCCCCTGGATGGGATGCTAGTCCATTGCAAGGTTACCCCTAGCATTAAATTCGCTGGTACCCATTTATACACCTGGGTGAAGGGAGGCACTATGAGAATAGTGTCTTGCCCAAGCCAGGGGCTTGAACCCAGATCATCCAGTCTGGAATCCAGTGCACTAACCTTTAGGCCGCAGCGCCTCCCAAATGGACCTAGAGCTAGCTTATAATATAATTAACTCTTGCTCAATTTGTGCAATTTCCCATGTAGCCCAACCTAAGTAATGACCTATATCTAAAACGATTTTTCTGCATACAGTCAGTTCTTTCTTATGAATTTAAACCTAAGACTTACTATCCAAGCCTTATTCATTTACATTGTTTAGCATCTAGTCAAGTTCACTATTTTTTGATAAACTTAATTGCCAACTGTTTATGTTCGTTTACAGGAGTACACCTTTAGTTTTGATCATAGCTACTTTTGGGACACCAAAACTGTAAGTAACACAGTCATATATTAATTAATATTTATTTAATTAATCAATTTAAATTTACATTTGTTTTATTGCTAAGTTGTAGAAGCTAATGTCATAAAATTTATGAAACACATTAAATTCAGTTATTTTAATTAATAAGTTTAAGCATTGGGTTTAATTTGTACTCTTGACAGGAGCAAATATTTTATGACCTTGGTTCACCTTTGTTGAAGAAAGCCCTGGATGGTTATAATGTAACCCTCTGTGCTTATGGACAGGTATGTAAATTATTTATTCATTTCTTTTGATTCAAAAAATAAACATTAATATTGTTGGAATTGAGGTTTCAATAACGGATTAAAGTAACATGTAATAAATAATTATAAAATTATAATTATATTATGTCTCCCTATGCCTCTTTTATTTATTTTCTGTCACTGTAATAAATAAATTGAAATGTGTGCCCTCATTTATCAGATGGCCCGATGCGTAAAATGCCAGATTTTCACTGCTGCTACAACCTTTATCAACTTTCTATATTTTATCTCTTTATTTGGCTGTTGCATGATGTGTGGCTAATACTTCACTTATTGCACGGCCTTGAGTGCAATAAGCCGAGTCCTTACTAGATAGTGACACATATCACTGACAGAAGTTATGGGTTCAACTGAGGAAACTTCCTCAGTTGAACACAACACAAAATAAGCTAATTATTTGTATCTACCTATAGACTGGTACAGGAAAAACATACACCATGATGGGAACTGAGGAGGAGCCTGGTATTATTCCTCTGGTATGACAACATTATTTTATTTATGTTGAGTCCCTTAAGGCTTTGTTTTGGTGTATTGGAAATAAGTTCATTCAGTCACTCTGTCTGTCCATTGGTCAATCAACTGGTCGGTTGGTCAGTCAATCAGTCGGCCAGTCGGTCAGTCAGGGTTGTCTCTAATGGCCGGCGGTGGCAGAATTAACCGGCTACTTGGGTTGTTTGTACCGGCCGGTCAATCAACTGGTTGGTTGGTCAGTCAATCAGTCGGCCAGTCGGTCAGTTAGGGTTGTCTCTAATGGCCGGCGGTGGCAGAATTAACCAGCTACTTGGGTTGTTTGTACCGGCTACTTTTGTGATTTTTTATTCCAATACTGGCACAGATAATTATATGAAAATGATAATCCCCATCCGGCTGCTTCCAATTTGCCAGCTACGTCAAAAGTTGCAGGCAACCCTGGTCAGTCAGCCAGTCAATAAGTTGAATGGTTAGTTGGGCAGCCAGCCAGTCAGTCCTCATGTGTACATGCCTACATGTGCCTAGTTGGTGTTCAGACTATTTGTGGCTGTTTTCAGATGTAGTATAGTCTGACTCATATTTGATTTGACTCATTTGACTCATTTACAATATTTGTTTACGTATTTACAGTGTCCCCAATTAGCACAGTAGTGCTAAATACATTGACACTTAAATAAAGTTATTATTATTATTTATTATTATTATATTTTTGCTTTACAATAATTTCTCTATCATTGCCTTTCAGCTAAATCAAGGGCTGTTCAAGCATATTGATGAAGCTCCTCCTAGCAAACAGTTCTTTGTCACAGTTTCTTTTTATGAGGTGGGAATCTGAACCTAGACAAATACTGCCTCATATGAGCCATTGAATAAGGTCTTGAATAAGGTCCTGATGGTGCAACTGTGTTGTGCATCTTGTATGCCAATGCAGCTACTATAAGTCTACCAAGTTTTCTCACCCCTAATATTGTTTTCTGTTTTTAATAATATTATTTAAATCTAGATTTATCAAGAAATGATTCATGACCTATTGAACCCAACTGGACAAGATCTGCGGGTCAGACAGCATCCACAGCTGGGAATGTAAGAGTTTGAATTGTAAAAGTAATATTATAGTGTGGCAGCTAGTGGATACAATGCAAAAATAGTGTTTTTTTAAGCCCAACTGTCTCTGTGGTGTGAATTGGCTAGGAGTATTTCTCAAGTACTCCCCAAGTTAGGATACTAGTCTACAGTAGGTTGCTCCCTAGCATTCTGTCAGGTTTCGCCAACAATTCATCAGTACCCATTTATTCACCTGGTTGGAGAGAGGCACTGTAAAAGTTAAGTTTCTTTTCAAATCAAAGAACATACACAATGGCCCTTGCTAGGAGATAAACCTTCTGATTCCAGTGCACTAACCATTAGGCCACTGCACCCCCATCAAGACACCAAATTATGTGGACTCTATATACATGTACTGTGAGAAGCAGCCTGGTATGTCTCTAGCAATCAATGATAATGGGAAGGGACCTTCCTGTCTTACACATATGTGATGCTTTGTATTTAAGTGGGATTAATTTTCTGACTGATTAAGCTTGTGTAACATGTCTACAGCTTAGTCCTTTCTTTTGCAGTTTTGTTGAAGGGCTTGTTGAGCTTGTTGTCCAAAATAGTGAAGATATTGCTCGTCTCTTTGAACAAGGAAACAGAGTTAGAAAAATGGCATCTGCTGACAAGAACTCTGGTGGATCAAGGTCAGCACATTGTAAAATGATTGTACGCAGTAGGACTCAGTATATTTAACAATTAGTCCTTGAACACGCATTGGGTATGAGATGGTAGATAGCCAACGAGGAGCTCCACTAGCGGGGGACCTGAATTACTGGCTAAATGGTTATGGTATGGTAATGGAATTTGTAAATTTTCATGCGGGCTCCTTATTTAGGAGGGGTATGTACCTCCAACCAGCTTACAACGCTGCTCTTCAATTGGTGCTGTTCATGGGAAGCCACCTTAAAATGCTACTGAAAGCATTGCAAAGGGTAAACAAAATTAAAGTGGTAGGTTACAGCTCATCTTGTACCTTCACTTGAACCTGCTGATTAAGGCTTTGTTTGTGTCATTGTACAGGTCAGACTGTGTTTTTACTATTCATGTTGAGCAGAAGAGTAATGGAGGATCCAACATGAAAGGGATCAGATCCAAGATAACCTTGATTGATATGGCAGGTATGGAGAAAGAATAACCTTAACATGCACTCAACTCTCTCTCCAAGACGGACACCTTCGGGACCAGCACCAACAGTCTGTCTTAGAGAAAGTTTAGATATGGTAACACGACTGAGAAACAGCACACAGGGACCAACACCATTTGCAATTGTCCGTCTTAGGGAGGTGTCTGGCTCTTAGAGAGTTTAGATACAGTAACATGACTGAGAAACAGTGCACAGGGTCCGGCACCATTTGTCTGTCAAAAGGTGTGCACACCTCTTAGCAGAGGTGTCCAGTTGGCTGTATGTTCTGTAATGGGTGAATTCCAGCTATCAGGATGTAAACAAAGCAGTCTCCTTTGGACCTGTTTAAGGTTCTGTAGAAAATATTTCTGACACTTTCTGGAGTAAATTGATCATGCGCACATGTGTCATTGAGCAAAATGCTTATTTTGGTGCAGCCAGATTTAAAATGTATGCATGTTTTATTGATCCCTAAAGGCCCAAACGTTTGTTCTTTCAACTAGATTGTGATGTTTAGCCTTCAGGTTTGAAAGGGTTCAGGGCTCTGGGCCTGTCAAGAATCATAAAATGTACTAGTCTAGCTTCAAAAACAATGAGCCACTAGCCTGACAGTAAGACAAAGTTGAATGTTAACTTTTGCATTTTTTCGTTTTGTTTAGGGTCTGAGCAAATGGAGGGGGTTGACCTTAACATTCAAAGTGAAGGTGCTTTCATAAACAAAGGGTAAGATGAGCTATGTGTACAAAATTAAATGTAGTTTTAAACTGAGGAGAAGAGAAGGATTATGCTTGTACATAGAACTAAGTTAAAATTTGTTAACAGTTTTGCCTGGTTTCAGGATTAGTGCCCTGAATGCTGTGATCACTGCTTTAGCTGATTCCAAGAAAAAGGAAGGTCATATCCCTTATAGAGAATCAAAACTCACCAGAATATTGCAGGTGATTATATTTACATTTCACTGTAAAACTATAAGAGGGTAAAGTGCTACATTAAGATTGGGAATTTTGGGTTTTTTAGCTTCTTACTGTAACCTCAAGAGTTTTCCACTGTCCTTGGCATTTAGCCTGTTTGTCCTTCTGTTGCTCATGTAAAATTCTCAGCGTACATGGAAATTAGCGTCTGATAGCCCGGGGCTAGTGGATTTTGCCATCGGGCTAGTGGATCTTATCCTTCACTTGCCTGAAGGTCAAGTGAAAGTTTTCAGGAAGTAATTAATTTATTCATTCATCACACTTCTTAGGATGTTTCAGGGCTAGTGGAAATGACCTCTGGGCTAGTATACACTGGTACACTTTGCCCAAAGGGCAAGCTGGAAAATTGAACTTCTCTGTACCCTGATTCTGCACTATATCATTTCTCTTCATTCTCCATACCTCATTTTTTCTGCCTTAAATTTGATGCTAAATTTTTTCTTTAGGATTCGCTTGGGGGCAGTGCATGTACAGCTATGATCATGACTGTGTCACCAGCAGGTAAGAGAACGTTTTAACATTTAACTTCTCTTTACAATAGAAAGGCATAGCAGGGAAACAGGTTACAAGAATTTAGAAAATCAATCAACAAGTGGAAGATGCGCAGATGTAAGTACACAGGCTTCAGTATAACTCGTGATATTTGTGTTGATTTAGCACCAAATTCAGGAGAATAAATATTTTTCTTGAAACGGAAAAGAGTCAGAATGCATATAGTAGCTTGGTGATTCTGGATTCTTTGGGACCGAGTTAACTGTTAGTAAACAGCTGCAGTGTCTGTATTATCGAAGTCTTTATCAGAAGAGATCTAGAGGGCAGGCTCCCAACCATAAAAATAAATTTTGACTTGTATTGATGAAAGTTGGTTTGAGCCTTGGTTTCATCTCACGCAGATTCTGATTATGAGGAGACTCTGGCGTCCATGCAGTGCGGAAACAGAGCAAAACTTATTGAAAATGCTGTCAAGAGAAATGAGGTATTTTCTTGAGGCTCCTGTCTTTTCCATTAGTACATAACACAATTGTAGTTACGTAAAACAACAGTTTTTCTGTATTAAGCCACAGTGATTGTGGTTTTTTGAGTAACTTTAGTTACGAACGTGACGTACAGGGAGGCATCACAACTTCGGCGTGCTCGTGCTATTCATGATTGGGTAACTGAAAAGAATCGGAGAATCTTCGGGTACATTTTGGGGACTCGCGTTTTACTGAACACCTATTTGCCGAAATAGGAAACAGCGTTTGTTTCCCTGAAACCTCCCTACAACTGACACAATATATACTATCTTAGACATTAGTTCACTAACTGACTGAGCGAATCCCACCTTGTCAAACCCACAGATAGAGAACACCAAAATAATCCAGGATTTGAGAGATGAGATCGCACGTTTGCGAGAGAAACTAGCGACTTCAGGCAGAACTGGGGGAGCGAGTAAGGATGATGTCCTACACATGGAGGTAACTTCAACACGTGCATGCGACATTTCTAGAACGATTCTTTCGTACTTGGACACTTAGAAGAAAGCTGAAATTTGGCCAGGATTGGCTCCAGACAGCTGAAAAGTTGATTTATCAGATTAAAACTGAATATTTATTGGATTTTGCAATTGGCTCAAATCGAGTCAATCAAAGAGTTTCAAAGTCTCCTTTAATTACATTTCTGATTACATTTTTCAGTTTTTCCTTAACAACCTGATTAGAACTATTTGTTTATTGTGAATCAGGAGCTTATAAAGGATCTACAGACAGCTAAACGACAAACTTGGGAAGAACGAGAAAGATTGTCAGAGCATTACGATGAAGAGCGAAGGATAACTTTGGCCAACAAGGTGATTTTCTCTTGACCACAAGTGTTTCGTGAAGCTGTGACAGTTTTCTGTGTCGCAGTCACCACTTTTTCTTGTTTGCATTTTGAACAAGTTTTTTAAAGAGTAGTAAGCTACTACAGCAAGGAATTGAGCTGCTGCATTGACATTTGTGAAATTAAACTGAGTGTTTTGCAGATCCGCTAGCGCTACTGAAGGTTCACGTAACTACTTATATTGTATAAACTAGAATTCGAGGTTAAATTTGTTGATTTTGTCATCAGGGTATTTTGGACTGGATCATGGACAGCACTAAAAGGGACAATAAAGAAGTACAGGAAAAACTGATGGCACTACAGAAAGAGAAAGATCAGGTGGGAAAATACACAATATAATTAATTAAATCATCTTTGTAAAAGAGTCGTAAAAATGACTGACGGATACCCCTCCCCGTTTTCCCGTCCATTTCCCGCCTGAATATTGCGCGGTTTTACGACCAGTTGAGTCGAGATGTGGGAAGTTTGGTAAATATCTGAAAGGCTGATGTATGCTATTTCTTCGTAATGGCCTCCTTCATCTGTCAAGTACTGTGCATTCCACAAAAAAGTAATCACGGTTGGGTTTCCTTTAAGGATGTGTTCTTGAGTTTCTCAAACCGCATGCAAGTGTTGTGACAAAGTGCACATCCAATAGTTTGATTGTTTTGACTTTTCTTTTTAGTTAACGGCCGAGTTCAAAGAAAAGCGAAAACTTGTAGATGAACTCAAAGATGAACTGCAGTCCAAGATTGCTGAGTACTCCAAAATGGCAGAATCTGGTAAGCCGAAAACAAAGAATTCGTTCATTATCCAGGGCTGAAAATAATGTTTTTTCCTGTGAAGGGACACGTGTCTGACTAAGGGCTTGAGTACATGGCGATTTTCATCCCGGGCTGAAATTCCACCGCATTTCAATTATTCCATAAAGTTCTGGAAGCAGAGCTGAGATCGCAGCGCTTATAACCGAGCTGAAATTCGCCATGTAATGATCGGACCATTAAAAAACAGTGGCGACGTCGGACGTCGTATTACAGAACTTCGGCGATAAAGCGTTGAGAGCACAAAAATTGGCGTTTCCATTGGAAGGCCAAAAAATTGTCGGGAGATTCTGTTCGACCACAGCCTCATTGGCAAATTATTAATTCGTTGTAATGACAATTAACGGAAGGAATTCCGCTTTTAAATGACGTCAGCAAATATGTCTATGGAAAGAATAAACGGATGGTCGCCGCTAAATTGCTATTTAAATTTAATAATACAATTACCTGGATTTCCGTTTCATATAAAATTGCACTGTGCTTTTATACTTTGAGTGAATTCAATTCGCTGTTTCAGTTCCAGTCTCGAAATATTAAATAATACATTTATTTCAGTATTAGTATATGATAATTATAATAAAGAAGCAAAATATAAACGTCATCACTACGTGTCCTTTAATTGGTGGTTTTCACTGTCACGCTATCAAAAACTAAATTCAAAACAATTCAACTACAGAAGCTTAGAATTTCAGAGAGTGTAGATGTTAAATAAGTAAAAAATTTCTCCAAGTCTCAGGCGTGTGTGGTGTCCCGTTCGTCAGTTATTTGCCGAAACATTTCACGCAAATTTACAAAGCTTAGCACAGAGACGTCATCATTTCTGCCCCTCGAGCCGAGGGGCAGAAATATGGCCGCCGTGATGCACGTGAAACCGTCTGGAATTCAATCGTGTTATAATAGCGACTACTTTTGGCTTATGACCTATTATACTTACACATAAACACCACTTATTATATCTCAAATGTTCAAACATCTGAAAATCGAAAGGATAGGCTTTTTCTAAACAAAACAGTTTTGTCACGGTTCTCAGCTTGATGCCACATACGGCCGAGAATATTCAAGATTCTCTGTTTTCAAAAGGAAGGGTACTATCGAGCTGAAAATTTGCGAAAATATATATATTTATAGTTAGCCTTACACCTGGTGGCAACGAAAATTTAGCAGGCCTAGCGAATTTTGATTTCAGAATTTTATGACGTCATAATGTCAAAATGCGTCCATTATTGTGATTATTATATAATTTTCTTTCTTCTCATAACTTGCCAAGGTGACGATGTATAGATTTCGTTTGTAAACCGAAATTCTTTCTTTCGTATGAATTAAATTGAGTAGGAATCAGACATTTTATTTTAGTGTACCTTGACGAAAATTTGCCAAAAACAACACTTTCTTGCGATGTTACTAAATCCTTACGTTAGAAGAATCAATCAATCTGGTCACTATAAACTGAAGTGAGTTTAATACCGCTTTCTTCCCATTTAGTACTTTTGGTCATGATGTCCCAGGTTTCTAGCTCAGAGTTGTTGTGTCTTGATTTTAAGGAAAGAGTAGCGAGGAAGAAAACAAGTCCAGAGTCGCTGCTATACACGATTTGAAGGAGAAACTCAAGGGTGAAAATGATGAGTTGAAGAGGATTAAACACAAGCTGAAAGATATTCAGGAAAAACAGAAAGCCGAGAAAGAGGTTTGTCTATGTTGGGGAAAATTCCTGCGTGGGGAGTGCTTGCTTGTGGTAGACAGAAGACACCCTTCCAAGATAGCATACGTCTCCTATTTGCTTCTACAGAAACTGTTCAACGTTGCGACGTAAAGACTATATCACGCCAAGATAACTTCAGTCAGGTCTTGGAGCAGTTTTCGAATTTATCGATTCTGCCTTGAAACTCTCATACCAACCGCAAAAACTGAAATAAACCAAAAACACTCAAAGCGTTAAGGCAAAATCCGGCGATCGGTGCAATTGACAATGCTTTATTTAAACCTTTCAGGAAGCCAAGTCGCAGACCACCTTTTTGAAAGGAAATGCGGAGCTACGATATAGAATAGAGGTATGTGTATGCTTGGTTTGTTTTGCTATTTTTTCAGGCAGCAAATTTTATTAATATTTTTATTCATTAAATATTATTTTAAAAATTTTAAAAATGGGTATTTCTAGGAATTTATTTGAAACAGTGTTATTTTCACTCGGCTCTCGGCCGGACATGTCGGCTCATCGAAGACAAAGCGATAATTCTCACATTGTCACCGGTTTTTCCAGGTGTGTTTTTCCAGGTTTGTTAGTCGAAAGACTATTATGTGCTACCCTTGTTAAGCAAAGGATATTTTATTTTTTTTATTTTTTGAAGCTTTGTTGTTAATTTTTTTCCATTTTAGAGCGAACGACGCGAGAAACACGAGAAAGAGAATGCTCTTACATTGGCAGATGAAGTGGATCGTGTTAAAATGGAAGTGGAACAGGAAAAGGCTGAGTTGCAGGTGAGAAATACACAGATTAAACTCGAGAGACAGATGAAATCCAAATCACCGAAACAGACAGTGGGACGACAAGCCTTTCTGATCGGTAGTGAATTTAATGGATCACCCCCTGACTCCATAAGGCGGGGCAAGCGTGGCGCGAAAAAAGTCGTGCGCAAGCGGATACGTCGCGCAACATGGGAACCCGTGCATGCACGCAGGCTAGAAATGGAACTGTTACTCTTCAGTGAGTTTCCTCTTCAACTCCGTTGTGTTTGTGTTGCTTGCAGAAGAGAGTCGGGCTGTATTAGTTGGGTGTTTTGTTGACGATTAGTTTGCTTGTTTCTCATAGTTGAAGGCAGCAGAGGGTGCGCAGTACAGCACTGAGCAAGCCATCAAACTGGAAATGGAGCTGGTCGAGTTGAAAGCTGAACGAACTGTTATGTCACTGCGGGTAAGGAAGGGATGTCAGTCTAGAAGCAATGTCCGTGTATTTAGAGATCGCCTCACTGAATGTTACTCACTGCCATACAAGTATATTTCTACAATGACAGAGAAATAGGCCATTTCCGAGTTCCTTTTTCCCTCTTTTTCAAAACGAGTCTAAAGGGGGAACTATTCGTATGGAAATGAGTCCGTTTTGCGTGAGAATGAAGATGCAGGTAAAAGAGAACTCGGAAATGGCCTGTTAACTTCATGCAGTATTAATCAGAATAAAGGAACGTAGTTTTTATCTAGCATATTTTTTTTAAAATTGCATTTGCGGTTTTTATTTTTTTAAGATTCAATCGATAACAGAGGAGAAAAAGCGCTTAAAAGCAGATTTGGAAGAGGCTTACAAAAGACATAAGGAAGAGCTGGAAATACAACAGCTACAACACTTCCAGGTGAGAGGAGGAGAGGCATGAGGAAGAGAGAGAGATAGAGAGAGGTCAAGAGGGAAGGGAGGGTGAGGGACACGGTGGGGGGGGGGGGGGTGGTGAGGTGAATAATGAACGGAGACGAAGCGCGATATTCTGTGCTTCCTTGTCCTAGAAAACTGCGCGATGGCACCAGCCTTATTTCGCGCCATTCAATTCACCACACCAAAACCCACGGACGTCTCTGATAACATTCACTTTGATAGTGGTCGGACGTTGGCGTGCAGTGGTTTTAGTACATATCATTGTGAGGATCCCACGCAATTGCACAAAACCTGTACAAAACTCGGTCTGACATAGATATCATAGCGTGAGATTCGTCCACGAGTGTTTCGCCATTCATGATTAGTTTTGCAATTAATTTCAGACATTCCGAAACTACCGAGAAGTGTTTGAGGAACAGAAGTCAGCCATTGAACAGCGCTACCGAACGCTGCTAGAAGAGGCCATACAGGACGCTGTCTTCCTAGCAACAAGAAATCAGGAACTCATGCATGAGAACCAAGGGCTTAAGCAAGGTAAAGGAAACTTCCTATGAGAAGTTGATGTTTGAAATAATGCCTAAATTGAAAATTTTATCAGACAAGCGAGAAATGTAACACAAATTGAATAGATTACCGCGCAACTGCACGCCGCCAGTTTGGATTTTATAGGGGCATATGGCTGCCTCTATTGTTAGGAAGCAGAGAACCACTGGATTACAAGTCCGGCGCCCTAACCACTAGGTCCCTTGAGGTTGGGGGGGGGGGGGGGTTATTGGTCGAAGATTTGCTTGTTTCATGTACTGTTTAAGTCTAATATTTGTATAACATTAATATCCATTGGTATATATTAGTTTGTTTCTGTGCGTATTTGTAATATTTAATTTTCTTATTTCTTTCTTTAGAAATGGCCGAGCTAAAAGACCACGTGTCACTCGGAGGAGCGAACGTCAATCAACAATAATCTTACGATAGGCTGCGATGAGTAGAGCATATTTTTTATGTTTTTCTTATTTTCCGAAACAGTTTTGGTCATATTTATTTGCACAGATCGTATTTAAAGTTCACCTGAGGGGTTGGAGTGGAGGTTTCGCTGTTGTTAGTGAAAACGAGGCATCATTATTGTTTTTATTTGATATAGAATCAGCAAGTAATGTTGCTAAGTAGTGCAAAAGTAGAAGCGTTTCGGCTATTATTTTTAACTATAAAATATAACAAGGTGTATTATTTGGTTAGCAATCTACCTTGAAAAATAAGTGGCCCAACAACAAGCTGACGTAACATCGATCTCGCAGTCGACTCGCACCCGGATTATGGAGACTGAGTACTAGCGTGTCGAGGGGCGCCCATTGGTTTTGCCCACGAAGATTCGCCAGAATCGAAGATTTTTTTTCTCTATCAAACACTCCTTGCTAAAGCTCAAGCAGAGAATTTATTTCTGGTTTTCAATTTGAACATGACATACTACGTTTGTGCTGATGTCGAGTCTCTTGTTTCTGTACGTTGACTCTCAGTAGTATTTGTACAAATCTCAGTGTAAAAACGATTTTGCAATAAAATATATTTTGCGCAACACGAGGCCTGGATGATCATCAGTGCGCACGCGCAATGTTTTAAACTTGTCCCAATACAAACGTCTAGAGGGGGTAAGTTTCTAAAGAAACTGTGGTGCTGCGTAGGTGGGAAGTATAACAATATAATTTGGTTTTATCAACTGGGCCTCCCAGAGGTTTATCTTTTGCAACGGCTGTCGGGAGTTTCGGATCGTCAATGTAAAGACGGTTGCGAGCAGAGAAAGAGCTTCTTACCGAGCCAAACAAATAACAAATTAAATAAAATAAACACGTGAATCCATCGATTCGGCCGTCCCCATCTAAAGGACTCTTTTTCTTTTAAAAATAGGACGAGCGCACTGGGGACAAGGTTGCAATTGGTGACATTGGTTTAGGACTGGTTAAAGGGTTGTTGGAGGGTGCGCTCCTTTAATTCTACGTCACGTGCCTACGTACCATGTATATTTCAGATCCGAGAGCAGTTAATAGTCCCCTATACAAAGAAGCCGTTGCTATGCCAAGAGGACCACAAAGGGTTGGGATTTATACCATGTTCGGCGCAAAATAAAATGGTCGTTTTCACGTAAAACAACACTACTTCATAAAACCAAGAAAAAGGTGTTAAATTACTTATCGGAGAGGCGCTCGGAAGGCGGTCATGACTGGTCGTGCAATTTCACTCACTTAGTCTTACGCTTACTGGATAATTCTTTGGAAGGAAGAATCACTGTCTTCAGTCGCATTTCACGAGGAAAACAACATAACAGTCGCATTTCTCGAGGAAAAACGTAACTATGTAAAGAAGGCTTTCCACACGGAACACGAACAAACTCTTTACCGCAGTAATCAGGCCCTGTTAGGGGGGTCTTTGTGTCTCCCGTCCGAATTTCAAAGCTTTTCCCCGTCGCAATTTCGAAAGGTCACCATGACGCTTTCGGAATTTCGTTCACTAACAGTGATGCCATTGTCGTATTGCATTCTCAAGTTCTTTGTCGATAAAATGTATTAGCCTGTGAACAGGCTTCTTTATGGAAAACAGGGTGAAAGGAAAACAGCGAGCGGAGCGAGCCACATCTGCTCGCCGAGATCTGAAAAGCCGTGCTCGTTAGACCGCGTTGGAGTTCGCCCAACAAAGTCAGTTCGCAGGCTACACACCCTGTTATATTTTTTATTTGCCAATTAAAAGGCCATGTGGCAACGACGAGCTGCTCGTACGTCTTGTTCTTAGAAGAAAGAAACTGAACAACCAACTGACCTGTAATTATAGAAGCATTATAAACAAAATTCAATGTGCTTTAATAATACTAAATACGAAAACGGAGGGTAAGTGTTAAAGCAATCTACTCAGCCTGTGTTTACAACATATTTAGCATATGATGCCTGGATGTAACTAACCAGCCTGCGTGCAGCCGGCTAAGCTGTAACAAGCAACGGAAAATCTGAGATACATGTACGTTATTAGTAGTCAGGTACAATTTATACTCAAATACAACAATGCTGACTCAAGTTTATTCCACAACAAGGAGTGTTTTGTCCAAACTCAAAGCTTGTGTAGGAGACACTAAGAGGACTAAGATAAAGGAGGTTGTAGTTTTTTTACAGCCAGCTTGTCGTCATGTAAAGTATTGCACAGGGCTTTCCGAAGTTGTCCCCCAAGAAAACTGCTTAACTCTGCACAGGCTACTAACAATGGCCATGGAGAGAGGCCCCGTTCGCTCCCCTGCATATAAGAACGTTTTTATAAGAACGGTGAAGCTGAAATTAGCCAAAATTTGGGTTTAAATCGGTGTAAGAACCTGTGACTTTTTTCTTTGTTTTTGAGCTATTGTTTCTGTGTTCTGTACTGTTTCGAGGTTCTTTGTTGTCTTGTTCGTTCTTTGTTTTACGTTACGTAACTTTTTCTGCGCTTTTGCCACAAAATCTGGTATATTTATGTTACGTTGAAAGCCTCTATATGTTCAATGTTTATTTAAAGCGGAATTTAGCCAGTGTTGGTTGGAACGACGATGAAGTGGCGTCAGAGTAGGTCGCGCAAGTATGTGACAAGCAACTTAAAATGGTGCTACGCGTGCTTTGGGGGTTAAGTGCTACGCCCTGAGGGGGTGTGCTTTGGGGGTTAAGTGCTACGCCCTGAGGGGGTGTGCTTTGGGGGTTAAGTGCTACGCCCTGAGGGGGTGTGCTTTGGGGGTTAAGTGCTACGCCCTGAGGGGGTGTGCTTTGGGGGTTAAGTGCTACGCCCTGAGGGGGTGTGCTTTGGGGGTTAAGTGCTACGCCCTGAGGGGGTGTGCTTTGGGGGTTAAGTGCTACGCCCTGAGGGGGTGTGCTTTGGGGGTTAAGCTCTTTGCCGTGAACCCAGGCAGAGAAGTTGTAATTTTATGTTTCGTGAACGCACAGGACGCGTGGTATCATATGAGCGCGGGCTAAAATATGACTTGATTGATTAAAAGCTGGTCATCGAATTGACGCCGTTCTCACGTTTTATTGATGAAGACTTGTTAGGCATGTTAATTATGCCTTAAAGTCGTTCGAAGAAGGGAGCGAAAAAAATCCATAGCAATAATGATAGCAAAATTACTAGTAATAATAATAGTAATAATAATGATAATAATAATATTAATATTAATCTGTCTTTTTCGAAGTAACCGTCGGTGAATATTGGCCATTCTTTGCATGAAATTTTATATTTCATAATGTTCTCATGCCAAATTCGTGATGTCTGGTACTTTTTACACTAGCCCTTCCCCCTCCCCCACCACCCCGCCCGTTATTTTTGGCCACTTTTACCCAGGCTCCAGCTCGCTGAGTAGATGCATCGGTTTGAATTTTTGACACCGCGCGGTAGCTGATCTGTAGGTTTACCAACCCTGCCGTCTAAAGGAAGTTTGCCGGAGGACATCATTAAGTCCAATGAAGGTGGAAGTCCAACGATTTGCAATCTAAGCGTCGGCTATTATCTTTCCTTAAACAAAGGTCTAACGGGTGAACTTGTCAACTCGTTACGGTTTGTGCGAGGCGGGATAGTGAGGTGCTTGCTTTAGACGGCAAAAAGTCCTTCGCCACACCAAATAGGACTCACTAGCGGACTTGACGGGTGATTCGATGGCGGCCATGCCGATATGTGGCTGGAAGTATTCTGTGGCGAAAGACTTAGGAAAATTGTGCTCTATTTTTGGCAGTATTGTTTCCCGCGCAAAAAAATTCATTACATCCGGGCAATTGCATTTAATTTCCTAGAAAATGGCTAGCTGCCTGGGAGAACCGAGGAATAGCGCGGAAGTACAGAGCCCTATTTAATGTGAGTACGATTGATGCATGTTCGATGCTTTTTTATGGAGATTTTGCCGCTAGGTCGGTTTTCCGCTGATCTTAAGGGCGATTTGTTCAGTTCGGAAGCGTAAGTTTCCGGTCGCTGACCGACATGAACAATGTGCGGGTCACTAATCAAAGTACATTTCTCAGCTTTAATCCGGAGCTGCCTAAAAATCAAGCGAATCCTTGATGTAACACACTATTCCTCAGTTCATTTGAGACCATGCATGGCTTGCCGGGTCAACTCTTGCGCTGGAAATTTTTAAGTCTGTGATGCCATTTTATGTTGTAAATAACAATTTAATTGAATTAGTAGACTTCGTGATTTTGTTATTATGCCCAAACTACAGTCTTCTTGCTCCGAAAAGACATAGGTTAGAGTAATTTGCGTTGATTTGAGTTAAGGGGGCAGCCTACCTTCATTTGCAAACATTTTATAAAAAAGTGATCTCGCAAGCTTTGAAAGGAATACATAGTCTCTATATATATTAAATTAAGCTGCAAAAAATACCCTATCACACTAGAAATTGAAAACATGGCTATTGTTTAATCCAGAAAGTATAGTGGTCTTAATAAACCCAGGTCCCTTATTGCGCAATAACCCGTCTTGTGGAAAAAGTGCCAAATTTATTTTATTATTATATAGATATTTTCTAGCAAGAGTAAAGATATCTCTATGCAATAAACCTAAAAACTGCATTGCTACCCTAATTTACAGTTATGAAATGACAAGACGAATTTTGTATCATGTCACTATTTTTGGGGCTTAAAATTCGTCTTGTCATTTCCATTGACACAGTCCCTAGGAAAATATGCCTTCAGAACTACAGTGCCATGCTGAGTTCTGTTGAATCAAGACACAGTAATAATGACAGTAATACTAGCACTGAACTTTCGGATAAGAGAGTCACCAAGGAGAATAGAAGCTGTCAATCCTTTTAAATTTTATAGCGTCGACTTTGGAGTTTGTTCACGCCATTTTTATCATTCTTTTAAGGGCTATTGGCAACTGAAAGCTCATTTTAAACCAGAACGCGTTTTAATTCTTAGAAGTGAACGTATTTAGTGCGAAATTGCTGAAAACTATTCGACGTCATTGACGTTCTGATTCAGAAAAATATAACATTCCTTGCAGATTTATTGCAGTGCGTGCGTTTCTAGAGGCATTGTACAAGTTATTCAATACCGACAAAAACGATAACAAGTTCATTGTTTTTAAGCAAAGCATGTTTTTCGTTTTTGCGTGGAATGAAAAGTGCCAGATGCATGACACGCCCACAGTTTTAGCGTTCACTCGGTCGCTCCGTTCACTCGGTTGTGCTCTGAGGTAAGTTGCGGACGTTCGTGCGTTTCTCCGTGTTTGAGGTAAGTCCATGTTTCTTCTCTCTTTGAGTTGTTACTCATTGCAGGATAACTGCTTCATTTTTGCAGTTTCGAGTCGCCCAATTTTGGCTTTTTCCAAGGCTTAATATGCATGGCAACTTCGTGTTTCGAGGTGTCGCCATAGAATTCGTTGCAGTACAGCTGATGAAATGCTAAGGTACCAAAAGCATTTTCTTCGTGAGCAATTGCATAGGATTCTGTTCATTTATATATGTTTCTTACGCACATTTCATTTGCTTCTAGAGTTCAATGGCGGACAATTAGTGTATCGTTCCGATGCGATACATACCATTGCTCAGAGATAGAGACGAAATATGAATTCATCTCTTCGGCAACCTCTGAATCATTCGGATGGACGAACGACCACGCCGGTAACTTAAAGCACTGATCAGCTGGCACCCGGATAATTGTTGTGGAGCACCAAGCAATTATGAACAACGTAATTCCTTAACATCAAAAAATTTCGTTTCACTCTCGATTGAAAACCGCTCTAACATAAGAGATACGTGCAACATATAGTAAGAAAGACACGCCGCACCTCCTGTGGTTGGAGCGGCAAAAACTGTTGTCCTGGTCACTCGCTTGTAGTCACAGGTGTCCCAAACTCGCGATTCGAGAAAAAAAGATTTAGGTAAACGTATCAAGTGGAACGTGACTTCCTGATGTTCGCTGTGTTTTGTTACATTGTCGGTCGTTGAGATTCTGAAAGCTGTTTAAGACATTGTATAAAGTTTGAAATAACGTGGAATAAAAGATCAGTAACATTCAATTTTGCCTTCTTTTCAGTGAAATAAGGAAAATTCATCAAGCTTGTTTTATTTGTGTTATCTTTTTGGCTCATTTGATCGTTTTTGGAAGAAATGGAGGTTTTTGTCTTGAAAAGAAACTGACATCAAATCTCCCAAAATCGATGAAATCGGCCAAGGAGACAACACAAAAGAAGCAAGCTGAATTCATTTTCCTTATTTTCCTGAAAAAATAAGGCAAAGTGGAATGTTCCTGATCTATTAATTACACGTTATTTTAAACTTTATATAATGTCTTTGACAGCGTTCAGAGTCTCTACGTCCACATAGTATCAAGACACCGGCCGCACATCGCAAAGTCACGGTCCTCTTGATGCATTTACGTAAATCATATTTTTCTCGAGTGGTGAGTTTAAGATGCCTTCTTCATTATAAAGTGTGCATTGGGGGTTAAGTGCTACGCCTCGAGGGGGTGTGCATTGGGGGTTAAGTGCTACGCCTCGAGGGGGTGTGCATTGGGGGTTAAGTGCTACGCCTCGAGGGGGTGTGCATTGGGGGTTAAGTGCTACGCCTCGAGGGGGTGTGCATTGGGGGTTAAGTGCTACGCCTCGAGGGGGTGTGCATTGGGGGTTAAGTGCTACGCCTCGAGGGGGTGTGCATTGGGGGTTAAGTGCTACGCCTCGAGGGGGTGTGCATTGGGGGTTAAGTGCTACGCCTCGAGGGGGTGTGCATTGGGGGTTAAGTGCTACGCCTCGAGGGGGTGTGCATTGGGGGTTAAGTGCTACGCCTCGAGGGGGTGTGCATTGGGGGTTAAGTGCTACGCCTCGAGGGGGTGTGCATTGGGGGTTAAGTGCTACGCCTCGAGGGGGTGTGCATTGGGGGTTAAGTGCTACGCCTCGAGGGGGTGTGCATTGGGGGTTAAGTGCTACGCCTCGAGGGGGTGTGCATTGGGGGTTAAGTGCTACGCCTCGAGGGGGTGTGCATTGGGGGTTAAGTGCTACGCCTCGAGGGGGTGTGCATTGGGGGTTAAGTGCTACGCCTCGAGGGGGTGTGCATTGGGGGTTAAGTGCTACGCCTCGAGGGGGTGTGCATTGGGGGTTAAGTGCTACGCCTCGAGGGGGTGTGCATTGGGGGTTAAGTGCTACGCCTCGAGGGGGTGTGCATTGGGGGTTAAGTGCTACGCCTCGAGGGGGTGTGCATTGGGGGTTAAGTGCTACGCCTCGAGGGGGTGTGCATTGGGGGTTAAGTGCTACGCCTCGAGGGGGTGTGCATTGGGGGTTAAGTGCTACGCCTCGAGGGGGTGTGCATTGGGGGTTAAGTGCTACGCCTCGAGGGGGTGTGCATTGGGGGTTAAGTGCTACGCCTCGAGGGGGTGTGCATTGGGGGTTAAGTGCTACGCCTCGAGGGGGTGTGCATTGGGGGTTAAGTGCTACGCCTCGAGGGGGTGTGCATTGGGGGTTAAGTGCTACGCCTCGAGGGGGTGTGCATTGGGGGTTAAGTGCTACGCCTCGAGGGGGTGTGCATTGGGGGTTAAGTGCTACGCCTCGAGGGGGTGTGCATTGGGGGTTAAGTGCTACGCCTCGAGGGGGTGTGCATTGGGGGTTAAGTGCTACGCCTCGAGGGGGTGTGCATTGGGGGTTAAGTGCTACGCCTCGAGGGGGTGTGCATTGGGGGTTAAGTGCTACGCCCTGAGGGGGTGTGCTTTGGGGGTTAAGTGCTACGCCCTGAGGGGGTGTGCTTTGGGGGTTAAGCTCTTTGCCGTGAACCCAGGCAGAGAAGTTGTAATTTTATGTTTCGTGAACGCACAGGACGCGTGGTATCATATGAGCGCGGGCTAAAATATGACTTGATTGATTAAAAGCTGGTCATCGAATTGACGCCGTTCTCACGTTTTATTGATGAAGACTTGTTAGGCATGTTAATTATGCCTTAAAGTCGTTCGAAGAAGGGAGCGAAAAAAATCCATAGCAATAATGATAGCAAAATTACTAGTAATAATAATAGTAATAATAATGATAATAATAATATTAATATTAATCTGTCTTTTTCGAAGTAACCGTCGGTGAATATTGGCCATTCTTTGCATGAAATTTTATATTTCATAATGTTCTCATGCCAAATTCGTGATGTCTGGTACTTTTTACACTAGCCCTTCCCCCTCCCCCACCACCCCGCCCGTTATTTTTGGCCACTTTTACCCAGGCTCCAGCTCGCTGAGTAGATGCATCGGTTTGAATTTTTGACACCGCGCGGTAGCTGATCTGTAGGTTTACCAACCCTGCCGTCTAAAGGAAGTTTGCCGGAGGACATCATTAAGTCCAATGAAGGTGGAAGTCCAACGATTTGCAATCTAAGCGTCGGCTATTATCTTTCCTTAAACAAAGGTCTAACGGGTGAACTTGTCAACTCGTTACGGTTTGTGCGAGGCGGGATAGTGAGGTGCTTGCTTTAGACGGCAAAAAGTCCTTCGCCACACCAAATAGGACTCACTAGCGGACTTGACGGGTGATTCGATGGCGGCCATGCCGATATGTGGCTGGAAGTATTCTGTGGCGAAAGACTTAGGAAAATTGTGCTCTATTTTTGGCAGTATTGTTTCCCGCGCAAAAAAATTCATTACATCCGGGCAATTGCATTTAATTTCCTAGAAAATGGCTAGCTGCCTGGGAGAACCGAGGAATAGCGCGGAAGTACAGAGCCCTATTTAATGTGAGTACGATTGATGCATGTTCGATGCTTTTTTATGGAGATTTTGCCGCTAGGTCGGTTTTCCGCTGATCTTAAGGGCGATTTGTTCAGTTCGGAAGCGTAAGTTTCCGGTCGCTGACCGACATGAACAATGTGCGGGTCACTAATCAAAGTACATTTCTCAGCTTTAATCCGGAGCTGCCTAAAAATCAAGCGAATCCTTGATGTAACACACTATTCCTCAGTTCATTTGAGACCATGCATGGCTTGCCGGGTCAACTCTTGCGCTGGAAATTTTTAAGTCTGTGATGCCATTTTATGTTGTAAATAACAATTTAATTGAATTAGTAGACTTCGTGATTTTGTTATTATGCCCAAACTACAGTCTTCTTGCTCCGAAAAGACATAGGTTAGAGTAATTTGCGTTGATTTGAGTTAAGGGGGCAGCCTACCTTCATTTGCAAACATTTTATAAAAAAGTGATCTCGCAAGCTTTGAAAGGAATACATAGTCTCTATATATATTAAATTAAGCTGCAAAAAATACCCTATCACACTAGAAATTGAAAACATGGCTATTGTTTAATCCAGAAAGTATAGTGGTCTTAATAAACCCAGGTCCCTTATTGCGCAATAACCCGTCTTGTGGAAAAAGTGCCAAATTTATTTTATTATTATATAGATATTTTCTAGCAAGAGTAAAGATATCTCTATGCAATAAACCTAAAAACTGCATTGCTACCCTAATTTACAGTTATGAAATGACAAGACGAATTTTGTATCATGTCACTATTTTTGGGGCTTAAAATTCGTCTTGTCATTTCCATTGACACAGTCCCTAGGAAAATATGCCTTCAGAACTACAGTGCCATGCTGAGTTCTGTTGAATCAAGACACAGTAATAATGACAGTAATACTAGCACTGAACTTTCGGATAAGAGAGTCACCAAGGAGAATAGAAGCTGTCAATCCTTTTAAATTTTATAGCGTCGACTTTGGAGTTTGTTCACGCCATTTTTATCATTCTTTTAAGGGCTATTGGCAACTGAAAGCTCATTTTAAACCAGAACGCGTTTTAATTCTTAGAAGTGAACGTATTTAGTGCGAAATTGCTGAAAACTATTCGACGTCATTGACGTTCTGATTCAGAAAAATATAACATTCCTTGCAGATTTATTGCAGTGCGTGCGTTTCTAGAGGCATTGTACAAGTTATTCAATACCGACAAAAACGATAACAAGTTCATTGTTTTTAAGCAAAGCATGTTTTTCGTTTTTGCGTGGAATGAAAAGTGCCAGATGCATGACACGCCCACAGTTTTAGCGTTCACTCGGTCGCTCCGTTCACTCGGTTGTGCTCTGAGGTAAGTTGCGGACGTTCGTGCGTTTCTCCGTGTTTGAGGTAAGTCCATGTTTCTTCTCTCTTTGAGTTGTTACTCATTGCAGGATAACTGCTTCATTTTTGCAGTTTCGAGTCGCCCAATTTTGGCTTTTTCCAAGGCTTAATATGCATGGCAACTTCGTGTTTCGAGGTGTCGCCATAGAATTCGTTGCAGTACAGCTGATGAAATGCTAAGGTACCAAAAGCATTTTCTTCGTGAGCAATTGCATAGGATTCTGTTCATTTATATATGTTTCTTACGCACATTTCATTTGCTTCTAGAGTTCAATGGCGGACAATTAGTGTATCGTTCCGATGCGATACATACCATTGCTCAGAGATAGAGACGAAATATGAATTCATCTCTTCGGCAACCTCTGAATCATTCGGATGGACGAACGACCACGCCGGTAACTTAAAGCACTGATCAGCTGGCACCCGGATAATTGTTGTGGAGCACCAAGCAATTATGAACAACGTAATTCCTTAACATCAAAAAATTTCGTTTCACTCTCGATTGAAAACCGCTCTAACATAAGAGATACGTGCAACATATAGTAAGAAAGACACGCCGCACCTCCTGTGGTTGGAGCGGCAAAAACTGTTGTCCTGGTCACTCGCTTGTAGTCACAGGTGTCCCAAACTCGCGATTCGAGAAAAAAAGATTTAGGTAAACGTAT